>SNQJ01S0148496.1:0-21937 GCA_010110895.2 Picea sitchensis | reverse complement strand
TTGTTTTAGGAAAGGCATATGGCAAGGTCAATTAGCTATATCTTAGATTGCTCTTGATCTATATTGGTATGAATATTCAAACTATAAGTTGGATCATGGGTTGTTTGTCATCAAATTCTTTTGATATTCTCATAAATGGATCCTTTTTAGGTATCTTTCATGCTTCAAGGGGACTTAGGAGAGGATTCCCCTTGTCACCCTTTTTATTTCTATTGGTGGTAGAGAGTTTAAGCAGATTGATTTCAGAGGCAAAAAGAGAAGGGGGTATAAAGGGAATAAGGATAAAAGGTTTTGCTCATATTACTCATTTGTTGTTTGTTGATGACATTATGCTTTTTGGACAAGGTTTTGTTAGTGAAATGAATCACGTTAAAAGAATTCTAGAGCTTTTGGTATGGCAATCAACATGTAAAAATCTACATTGTTTTTTAATGAATTAGAAGAAGGCTTGGAAAGGCAGATAGCTAAGATATTTCCCATGAATAACCATCCATTGGACATAGGTGTAAATTACTTGGGTTTTTATTTAGAACCAACTGATTATAAACATACATATTAACTATGGTTGTATAAGAAAACTTGGAAATCATTCCAATTTTTTGGATGTGAATAACTCACATATCGAATGGGATTTCAAATAAAATAAGAAGAAAATGTTTTAGCTTTTTATGGTAAGGAAAGTCGAAAAGAGAAGGCATTCCTTTTGCCAAATGGTCAAATATAGATAATAAGAAGGAGGTAGGTAGATTGGAATGGAAGAATATCTATACACTCAATCAAACTTTGGTAGCCAAAATCTTGTGGGGATTAATCCAAATTGAAGGACTATTGGGAATTATGATGAAAAGGAAATACATAAAGGAAGGATCAATGGAAGCTTGGATAAGATCATAAATAAAATTGGTGAAGGGTGTCTCTATAATTTGGAAATCCTTGGTCAAAGCCTATCCTTTGGTAGGTAAATGGTTAACATGGAAAATTGGTAGGGGGAACAAAGTGAGACTAGGAGAAGACCCATGAATTGGTTGTTTTGGCAATCATAGGTTGTTTGATCCTTCATTGAAGGCTCTTCGTGATTTAAGATTATTCAATCTATTGTGTAGAATCAACCACATGAAGATCATGTTTTTTGTAGGGAATTTTAATTTCCATAAAGTTTTTCACCACTAGATTTGATGTCCTTGTACTTCCTCTATTATGGGAACATACATCCATACTAGATTTAGTGACCAAATCAGTTGGTCTTCTTCTTCTCTTAGTCTAACATTGTTATCTTTCAAAAAAAATGTGTACCTTCTCCATAACTCAACATATTCTTCCCTCAAGCCTTACTATTCCTAAGATATCCATTGTTGATGCCATGTTGTTGACCTTTCCCAATTTATAACATATCTAAGTCTATAATAACATTTGTTTCTTAACTCTTGTATCATATGGAATGGTAATTTGTACAAACCTTTGCTTCCTACCCATGGATCAAATCCAATTTGAACTTCATCTTCTTTCCCAATTTGCCATATCAACTATTTCCAACCAAATGGAATGCACATGTAACAAAATTCCAAATTATTGAGCATTGTGTGCTTGTTTAATAGGATTTCTAACCCAATTCTCCACTATATCAGGAGAAATATACTTTGCTTTTACTACTTGAACCCACAAACCTAATCCTTGTATAAGTCTCCACACAATCTTTGCAGTGAGTGCCTAGGAGAAGAGAAAGGGGGTTCTAAGCCCCCATCCCCCGTTTGTTTTTGGTAATGCAAACCTTTTTTGAGAAGGATAGCACAAAACCTTTATTTGTTCAATCTCAAGACCAAATAATTTTGAAACAATATTTTCAAATGGTTTCCAGAATTCCTTCTGGGACACATGCAAGTGATATCCGATAATCTGGAATTGATTCCAAGACTACTTTTATCAGTACTAGATGACCTCCTTTAGAGAACCACTGGTTGCACCAGGGGTTTAATTTATTTTCCACTTTATCAATTAGCCATCACCGATCAATTTTTTATACATATTTGGCTTCAAAAATCAACCCATATACTTCAATCCCTAACCTAAATCTTCCATCTAATCAAGGAATAAATGATCAAAATGGTTATTTTATTGTTACAATATCCCCCATAGGGTTGTCATGGATTTTTCCATATTTATTACCATATCTATTGCCTTATAAAATAACTCCAAAATGCCTTTGAATTTCTCAATGAACCTTCCAGTGCCTTCATAGAAAATAAGAATGTCATTTACAAACAATATGCATGTGATGTTGCAAGATGCTCCAATAGATACCCCTTTGAAGTTACATTTTTCTATTACTTCTTTAATTAACCTACTTGACCCTTCAATAATTAATATAAATAGAAGATGGGATAAAGGGCACCCTTGTTCTCATGCCTCTTCCTATTTGGAAGAAAGTGGATGCCACTCCATTTATTAACACAACAAAATATATTGATGTTATGCAACTAATAACACATATAACAAACTGATGATAGAAACCAAAATGTATTAGAATAAGTATAAGGTAAAACCAACTTACGATGTCATATTCTTTGGATAGGTCCATTTTCATCACCATTGATCTTTGATTCTTGAATTTTATTGAATTGAGACATTCTTGAGCTATCCCCACTACCTCATGGATCTACCTTCCCTCTAAGAACCCAAATTTTTCTCTAGAGATTCGTTTTGTTAAAGCATTTTTTAGTCTTCTAGAAATAACATTTGATATAATTTTATAAATGCAATTTCACAAAGAGATTGATATTAATTTCTCAAAGTTTTTCAAATTATCTTCTGTTGGGACTAGTACTATAAGTGTTGTGTTGAAAGCTCCCAACCTTTTTCCTTGAGTTCTTGTAGTATCCAAAACTCTTCTCAAGTATTCCTCTATAAATTCATAATACCCTAGGAATAATTCCATTGGAATACCATCAGGCCCATGAATTTTGTCCTTTTGAAAACTCTGTAAGATATGATACAGTTCTTCTTTCCCACCTTCCTTAATCAAGGCCTGGTTATTCTCACGATTAACAAATCTAGGGAATGAGTTTGACAACCCAACCACCAAGTGTCCTCTTTGAGGAGGGAAGAGAAATGGTTGACTCCTTTAGTTTCCATATCCTCGAAGTTTGTTTCCCAAGTACCATAACCTTTATCAATTTTCCAAGATGAATTAATGTTCTTCCCACAATTTTCATATATATGAAAAAACTTTGTATTTTCATCACCTATCCATAGCCATAAATCCTTACTCTTGAACTTCCATTATTTTAATTTTCCAAAATTATATGCCTCTTTTTGTCTTCTAAGATTTTTACTTCCAACATTCGTTCCTCACTCATATAGCCAAAACCTTCACTATTGTAAAGTAAATCAAGGTCTTCCTCCACTTCTCTAATAATTCTATCATCTCTTTACTTTTTATCTCTTTCCCATTTAGAAACTACCTTTTTTTCTTCTATAAGGTTTTGGTGAAATTGAATGGGAACAAATTCTCTTAAGTTACCAATATAAGGTTTTCGAACAACTTTGATTTTTCTCACAAACTCCTCCACCTTCAACCATTCTAGACTAAATTTAAAGGGGTTGATAGGTTTCTCTTGTGTAGGTGCAACTCTAGCACTACAATATTATGATCAAACTCCTCCCAAGAGGTAAACCAATTGTTTAATATAGATGACTTCATCAAGGAATGCCTCAAAAATCAAGAAACAATCAAGCCTTTTGTCAGTTCTAGCCTCTCCCACTCTCTTATTCCTCTAGTGTAATATCCCCTTCTCATTGGCACAAGAGCTCAAGGACGTAGTATTCTAGCTACCCCTCTAGACTATAGTCCAAGACAAATAAGGAGAAGGAAAGTATAACCTTTTTTACTAGGAGATCTAAAGTTATATTATTATAGTGACATTGGTAAAAGGCCAAGGAAGAATTAAGTGACTGTAAGGAAAATTAAATTAAAACCTTAGCAAGTGGGAAAAAGCAACTCAATGACAAAATAGAAAAATGAGGTATAAAAGAAAGAGGAGGGCACACCTCTCATCATCTTATCATCATTATTCTTTTTCACTCTTGCACTCTTGAGCTAGATAGCTTACGTTTTGAGGGTTTTTAGTGAACACACCCTAGAAACCAACAAGGAGGTGAAAGATTCCTCTGTTCCTGGTTCAAGCTTGGCCAAGGAGGTGAAAGCTCCCTCCCTCACCATTCTAATCTAGTCACAGGTATTCAACATGCAATATTTGGAGTTTGATGTACATATTTGAGGTTTTTCCAGCAGTAGGGCGCCCATTGGAAGAGAAGAAGCTTGATTTGCTTGGAGGAGACTTGATATGCATTTCTCCACTATTGGAGGTCTATTGCTAGAATCATAGTGCCATTTTGCAGCTTATACACCAAGGGTTTTCCTCTCGGATGATTTATTTGGGCTTGGGACGAATTTCTAAAGGAGGGTGTAACTCCCATTGTGGAAAATCATAGATCTGAGGGAATCCTTGGGGGTTTTCACTCAAACTTGGATCCCCCCTACTCTACATCCCCCGATCTACGTTTTGAGGGTACTTTGGTACTGTTTGGAGGCCATTCACTAGGAGGTATAAATATTGGGCGTTTCCATCCAGTCAGAGCCATACCAGTTCCAGATCCAACCATCCAGGGTCGTACCAGTAGAGATATGAAGGATTCTATTCAGGAAGGGAAAGAAATTAATCTTGTAACAAGATATATTCAGTGGGTGAAGACCTAGAGTCTCTATACATTCTTTATTGTACCAGATCTACAGATCCATGTGTGAGGATCTCTTCTAATATTAAATAAAGGTCAAATCTGAAGCTTATTGTCTTGTTTATGTCTTTCATTCCTTGCACAATGTTCAAATCTTGTTGTTATGTCTTAAATGCAATAAAAATCCAAGAAAAACTCTTCAACACATCTTTCTATAAACTCCACATGCAAAAATCAAACAACTACAACAACAAACTCTAGTTCCTGGCTGAAATTTCTAAGGAACATTACAGTGGTATCATATCGAATTTCCTTCGCCAGCCTGTGAAAAAATAACAGATGACTAGAAGACGAGGTTGTGGGGGTCAACCAGTAATAGGTAACCCAGAAGAGAAATAACATGAAGTTAGTATGGGAGAAACACATGAAACTAAAAATGCTACCTATGAAGAGACTGAACTTTTGGCAGACAAAGTAGCCCAAACAATGGAGGTACTTCAAAGCAGCCAAGAAACTTTGCAGCATACTCTTGCATAAATGCAGAACAACCTATCCTTGGGACAATCCAAGCTTAGATTATCTCTTACCAATTTTCAAAGGGGACAAGATATAATGATAGCCTTGTTAGAGGAATATAGTAAGCATCAAAATATTCTCTCTCAGTTTCTGATGGAGCAGAGGCATTGAAAATACCCACCCTTGTTTGGGGGAAGCCATGAAGCTAGTGGATCTCGTGGAGGCAATGGAAATCATGAGGAATCCATACATAGAGGTCAGGTGGAGGAGCATCGATCCAATAATGGAGGACCAAGTCCATTTCACACAATCAACAAGACTACCCCTAGGTCGTACATACCTACCTTCCTAGACACACAAAGGAGGGATGCTAATGCCTTGGGTTCAGAAAGTTTGGGTGATGACTGGGAAACTGCAAAAAGGGAATACAATGCCATGAGTGCAGGGTTTAGGAGACAAGTTTCTATGGGAGAATATTTCCACTTGAAGATGAAAAGGAGATCCAAGGAGTGCTACAAAGGTGTTAGTGAGCTTGGAAGAAAGGTTGGAAAAATGGAGCCACCCACCTTTGATGTATTAGATCACATCCAGGTTACAACATGGGTACAAAATATGGATGCTTACCTCCAATTGAATCCTATGGAGGAAAGGGAAGTTATCAAATTTGAAACTATGTATCTGATGGGGCAGGCACATGAATGGTGGTTCCATGGAATAACGACCTTGGGCCATGGGCACATCACTTTTATCAAGAATTCACTCAAAGACTCATTGACAGATTTGACAAAGGAGACCCAGATCGTCATTTCAAGGAGCTTACACAACTTAAGCAAACAGGCTCAGTTGAGACCTTTATTGAGGAGATTCAAAGAGTGTCAGTGATGGTTTCAGATGTGGAAGAATCTAAATTACTTATGTTTTTTATAGATGGGATGACAGAACCAGTAAGAGGATGGGTTAAGGATTTCAAGCCTATGACCTTACAGGATGCCATTGAGCACACCAGGGATTTAGTTGGAGCAACCAATAAAAATAGATTTACACCTAAGCCACCCATTATTCCAAGAGGCTGTGATAGTAGACTAGTGGACAAAGGCAAGGGGAAGTTAGATTAAGTTACAAGAAGAGATCTAAGAAGTAAGCAGTTATGTTACACTTGCAGGGACCCTTGGCAGCCATGACATAGATGTCTAGGCAAGGGAAAAATCTACTACGTTGAGGTAGTGTATGATAGTGATGAGGAGGCAGGTGATGAAGAGGATGGAGATATCCATACCATGCAAGAAAAACTCATGGAGGAAGAAGAATCCTTTCCAGTGCAAGGTCATGAGGCACCTTTACCCCCATATATAGGCCTTAAAAAGGTCACCATTGCTTCTATGAGTGGAGTATCGAAATTTAACACCTTTAGAATAAAAGGAGTTGTTCAGGGACAAAGGGAAACAATGTTGATCGATAGAGGAGCTCCCCATAACTTCATTGATATAGCCATGGTGGAGAGGAGACATCTACCCACAATAGTGTTTGAAGGGTTCTTGGTCGAGGTAGCAGGGTGGCGTACCATAGCTTGTGATAGGTACATTCCACAGATGAGAAGAGATAGCTTATGTAGTTGAATGCTTTATTATGGATACAAAGGGCGATACAAACAAGTCATGTCCTCAAGATATACAAAAAATCATTCACAAGAACAAAAGAGTCTTTGAGCCTATTCCTCCAGGACAACCACCAGATAGAGGGTTTGAGCACATTATAAAACTGGAAGAAGGAGCCAAGTCGATCATCACTACACCCTGCAGGCACCCAAGGAAGCATAAAGATGAGATATAGAGTGCTATCAAGGAATTGTTATCTATGGGACATATCAGGCCGAGTTCAAGTCCATTCACATCATCAATTGTGTTGGTAAAAAAGAAGGACAGAACCATGCACATGTGCATAGACTACCGAGCATTAAACAAAATGACCATTAAGAATAAGCACCCCATTCCCAGGATTGATGAACTGTTGGATGAGATTCCTGGTGCAGTTTAATTTACTAAGATAGATCTACGCTCATGCTATCATCATATCAGAATGAGAGAACAATATGTACATAAAACTGCCTTCAGATGTCACTTCGGTGATCCATATTATTTTTGGCATGAAATGAGAGCAGAGATATAATAAAGAAATGCACAGAGATATCGTAGATATTCAATAATATAATAGAAATGTATAAGAGATGCAACCATAAACACATATATACAGTAATACGTGATTTCTATTAATGAAATAAATGTACAAAGACTGTAAAAACACAGAGTGAAAGACTCGCTAGAATGGTGACAACTTATCTCTGAGAAGAGATGTGACGACTACTCACATTCGCAAGAAGATGATTACAATGAGGATCTGAAGGAATTTTTTACAATAAACAAGAATGCCAAAAACCCTAGACACCCAAAAACCTAACCCTAGGAGATGAAGTGCCAAAAGTCACGTGGGCCCCATTTGGGTAAGTTAGTACATCAACTTCCCGGGGTTGTAACTTTTGCATACGATCTTCGTTTTAGGCATATGATAGCCCGTTGGAAAGGTATTGTCAAGGAGATTCATTTTTGGGCCTCAATCATGCCTTCACCTATCAATAAGAATCTTGATCTCGAAAAACCTTCAATTAGGCCCTTAAAATAGCCCCGGAAGTTAAAACTGCTAAAAATAGTAAATTGCCAAAATTGCGAGAAAACGGTTTTGAGCTAGTTGGAAAAGGTGGGTGGCCACCGATATCCACCTGGATCATTCAACCACTATGAGTTTCTTGTGATGCTTTTTAGCCTCACCAATGCTCCTGCCACCTTTCAGTCATGTATGAACCATGTGTTCAATAAGCAGCTAAGGAAATACTTGTGTGTTTTCTTTGATGACTTACTAATCTATAGAAAGACGTGGGAGGACCATTTAAGGCATGTGGATGATATTCTGAGCATCATGATGGAGCATTCCTTATATGATAAAGAGTCTAAGTGTGAAATTGGTATGACCGAGGTTCTGTACTTAGGATATATTATTGGGGCAAAGGGAGTACAATTTCATCAAGAAAAAATACAAGCTATCACCAATTGGCTTACCCCAAGGAAACTCACATAACTCAAAGGGTTCCTTGGTATTTGCAGCTACTATAGAAATTTTGTCAAGGGCTTCTCCCAGATTTTCACTCCTTTGACACACTTAACCAAAAAGAGGGCTTTCACTTGGAATGATGAAGCACAAGTCACGTTTGAAAAAATGAAGAAGGTTATGAGTACTTGTCCGATACTTTCCCTACCTAATTTTTCTCAACCTTTCATATTGGAATGTGATGCATCAGGAGTAGGTGTAGGGGCCGTCCTTATGCAGAATATGCATCCTATTTCCTATTTCCTATGAGATTCATAAGCTAAGAGGCCCAAAGTTTCTCTAAACAATCTACGACAAATAGATGATGGCCGTAATGCATGCTTTGTCCAAATTAAGACAATATTTAGTTGGAGAAAAATTTGTAGTAAGAACTGACCACAATAGCCTCAAGTACATTTTATCTCAGAAGGACTTGAACGAGAGACATCAAAAGTGGGTAAGCAATATTCAAGCTGACAATTTTGATATTGAATATGTCAAAGGCAAGAATAATGTAGTTGTGTATGCCTTATCAAGAAGACCTTCAACATATTCCATGGTAGAAATATCAGTGAATTGGAAACCACAATTGTTGGTGGAATACTCAAAGAACAGGTTTTCATGTGAGTTGATGGATGGGAAACTACAAGGTGACATGTACAAGGTAAAAAATGACATCATTTATTACAATGGAAGGATCTATTTAGTACCAAAATCTACATTTAAAAAGAAGGTTGTCCAAGCCTTCCATGATGCACCAATATTAGGTCATCAGGGGTTCCTTAAGATGTACAAACGGGTGAGAGAAACGTTCTCTTGGAAAGGACTCAAAGGAGACATTATGCGCTACATTAAGGAATGTGCTACTGACCAACATAATAAAGATGAGCACTCTCATCCAACAAGACTCTTACAACCCCTTTCAATACCAGAGAATAAATGGGAGGGAATCTCAATGGATTTCATCACAGGTCTCCCTAGAGCGCAAGGTAAGGACTGCATATTCATAGTGGTGGATTGGTTGACCAAGTTCTATGATTTCTTTACCATCTCCATGGACTACGACGCATCACAGGTAGATGAGTTATTCTTCAAAGAGGTCTTTAGGATGCATGGCTTACCTAAGAACATTGTTAGTGACATGGACAACAAGTTCATGAGTATCTTTTGGCAGGAACTGTTTAGATTGGTGGGAATTGAATTGACTCCTAGCACTAGCTACCATCCCCAAACTGATAGGAAAACCAAAATTGTCAACAAATGGATAGAGGGTTTCATAAGAAATTATGCAGTAGGACAACAAAAATCTTGGGTCAAATGGCTTTACTTGGGGGAGTATTGTTACAATACCACCTACCACGTTTCCATTGGCATGTCCCCCTTTAAAACTTTATACAGTTATAACCCTCTTACTTTTGAGGAGATTGACTTTAGGGAAAGCAAGGCTCTTATGGAAAAGGAGTGGATCCAGATTAATCATTACCTCATCAGAGAACTCAAGGACAATCTCCATAGAGCACAAAACCAATAGAAGTTATATGCAGATAGGAAAAGGGTGGAGTGCACTTTTGAAGTTGGTGACCTGGTGTACTTGAGATTGCATCCATACATACAATCATCTATCAAGAAGAGTGGTGCTGAGAAATTACAACCACGCTTCTATGGTCCATATGAAGTGAAAAGAAGAATTGGAGAGGTGGCATATGAACTGAAATTGTGCCCATGGAGTAAAATCCACAATGTTTTCCATGTGTCCTATTTGAAAAGAGCATTGGGCCAACATGTACTAGTCAATGAAACATTTCCACTAGTTGATGAAGAAAGGAATCTACACTTAATACCAGAGGAGATCATAGAAACTAGGGTGAAACAACTAAGGAGTAGAGCAATTGAAGAATATTTGGTTAAATGGAAAGATTTTCCCATAGAAGATGCTACTTGGGAAAGTGAGCGAATATTGCAAGAAACTGGTTCGAGATTGCTTGAGGGCAAGCAATTTCCAGTAAGGGAGACTGTAATATCCCCTTCTCATTGACACAAGAGCTCAAGGACGTAGTAGTCTAGCTACCCCTCTAAAATATAGTCCAATACAAATAAGGGGAAGGAAAGTATGGCTTTTGTCACTACGAGATCTAAAGTTATATTAATATAGTGACATTGGTAAAAGGCTAAGGAAAAATTAAGTGACTGTAAGGAAAATTAAATTAAAACCTTAGCAAGTGGGAAAAAGTAACTCAATGACAAACTAGAAAAAGGAGGTATAAAAGAAAGAGGAGGGCACACCTCTCATCATCTTATCATCATTATTCTCTTGCACTCTTGCACTCTTGAGCTAGACAACTTACGTTTTGAGGGTTTTGAGTGAACAAACCATAGAAACCAACAAGGAGGTGAAATATTCCTATGTTCTTGGTTCAAGCTTGGCCAAGGAGGTGAACGATCCCTCCCTCACCATTCTAATCCAGCCACAGGTATTCAACATGCAATATTTGGAGTTTGATGTACAAATCTGAGGTTTTTCCAGCAGTAGGGCACACCATTGGAAGAGAAGAAGCTCGATTTGCTTGGAGGAGACTTGATCTACATTTATCCATTATTGGAGGTGTATTTCTAGGGTCATAGCGCCCTTTTACAACTTATACACCAAGGGTTTTCCTATTGGATGATTTATTTGGGCTTGGGATGAATTTCTAAAGGAGGGCGCAAGTCCCATTGTGGAAATTCATAGATCTGAGGGAATCCCTGGGGGTTTTCACTCAAACTTGGATCCCCCCTACTCTACAGCCCCCGATCTACGTTTTGAGGGTATTTTGGTACTGTTTGGAAGTAATTCACTAGGAGGCCAAAATATTGGGCATTTCCAGCCAGTCAAGGCCATACCAGTTCTAGATCCAACCATCCAGGGTCGTACTGACATATATTTGAAGGATTCTATTCATGAAGGGAAAGAAATTAATCTTGTAACAAGCTATATTCAATGGGTGAAGACCTAGAGTCTCTCTATATTCTCTATTGTACTATATCTACAGATCGATGTGCGAGGATCTGATCCAGGTGGATATTGGTGGCCACCCATATGTTCCAACTAGCTAATCTTGTTAGTTTTTAGTACAACACGTTCTTCTGTACTTCTTTTTAATTGTGGGCTCTACACTTTTGGAGCTGTCTGAATCCCTACACATATTTTAGGTGAATACGGGTGGCCTCCCACCTAATCCAATTGGCTTATTTTATATGTTTTCATGTCAACACATCTTACTGTACTTCCAGGGCCGTTTTGGGCCCCTAAACAATGTTTTTTTTTCTCACCATAGTCAAATTGTAGACGGAGTAAAATTTTGATGGCATAATGCGTATTTCTCGAAAATACCGTTCCAACGGGCTATCACATGCCTAAAACGAGGATCGTATGCAAAAGTTACGACCTCGGGAAGTTAATGTACTAACTTTCCCTAACGAGGCCGACATGACTTTTGGTGTTTCATCTCCTAGGGTTAGGTTTTTGGATGTCTATGGTTTTGGCATTCCTGTTTATCATAAAAAAAATCCTTTAGAGCCTCATTGTAATCATCTTCTGACGAATGAGTGTAGTTGTCACATCTCTTCTCAGAGATAAAGCTGCCACCATTCTAGCGAGTCTTGCACTCTATATTTTTACATTCTTTTTACAATTCTTTCATTAATATAAATCAAGTATTGTTGTATTTCCTTGTTTCTGGAAATTTTCATGAGTATTTCATTGTAATTTCTCTGTTTTCATTTCATTTCGAAAATAAATCTGGATCAATGGTATCAAAGCAAGCTACTCTTGATTGTTTTTCAACGCATGTCCCTGACGAGGTCCGAGTATAGCCAGTTGGGTCTCGAGTTTGTATCTCTTGAGGACAATCACTCTCATACGCCCAAGAAACCCTTGATGGCGACAGAAAATAAATACGGTGGAGCAGAAGATTCTATTAACTTGTTGCTTGAGAAATCTCTCGCACGACAAAGGGACAAAATTATGGAGAATTTTTCACACATTCTTCAACGCCTGTCGATAGCAATAGACACATCTTCATCAAGCAACCATTTTGGAGGAACCTCTCCTTTCAAGGTACAAGTTAATTTTTATATTCCCATATTTTAAGGTCAGATAGATGCAGATGCCCTAGAAAAAAGGTTAAATCTATTAGAAGGTTATTTCTCTATTCAAAAATTTTCCGACAGGGAAAAGATCATCTTCGCACTCCTCAAGGCTCTCCCCCATGTCAAACATTGGTGGGAAAATTATTGGGAGCAAAGCTCCACTGAGGAATGTGGAATTTATGGGGTCGAGACCACTTAGGATTTTTTTGTGGATGCGGTCAAAGAACAATACTATCCTGTTGATACCTATGAAGACTAGTACATGAGATGGACCACACTGCAGAAAGAGAAGAGCCAAACAGTACCGTAGTTCACAAATATTTTCCATACCTTGCACACCAAGCTGGGTATCAAAGACTCTGAGTGACATTTGGTTCTGAAATATTGTGTGTCTCTGCATAGGTACATTCAAACGAAAATGGATTTCCAAAACATCTCATCATTAGGAGCTGCCTATCGATATGCTATCAAAACTGAGTAGAAATTTAGGCACCAGAACAAATGGGAATTCGGATTTGCAAATATGCAACAACCAAAGAATGGTAAAGACAACCCTAACCAACAACCTCTAGACAACCAGTCCAAGACACAAGACAAAAAGGGCAAAGTAAAGATGAAGAATGACATTGGGAATTGGTGTGACTTCCACAAAAGCACCTGGCACAACACCGATGAATGTCGCTCGAAACAGTCATTGGTGGTCGAGGTCAAAGACACGGAGCCAAACCTATATTCAAAATCCGATCCAGAAAATATTGAAAACAAACATATCATCGATGCAGACCCCACTGCTACTTTCATGACCACAACAATTCAACTAGAAGAACTAGTAGACCACGAAGAGGGGGAGCGCCTCTTCCATTCATAGATGTGGATGAAGGGGACCCCATTGCATTTCATTGTTGATAACGACAACCAAATGAACCTCATCTCAGCTAAGTTCGTCAAACAATTATGGTTGTCGACAACATCGCACCTTCAACCATACAACATCGGGTGGCTTCACCAGGGACGAGATCTTCACGTCAACCAACAATGTCTTCTATCCTATGGCATCCATCCCTTCAAGGATGAGGTAGTGTGTGATATTTCCCCTCTTTATGTCTATGATGTTATTTTGGGCCAACCATATATGTGGAAACGTCATGATGTCTATGAGTCTAGACATCGTAGTGTCATTATTACTCTGGGAGGTCAGCTTTACAGGATACCATAGGTAGTTCCAACTACTGCTCCACCAAAACAACACCGTAAGGTAATCTCTCACACTGCAAAATTCATCCTCTTCATAATCTGTTCAAAGGATGTACAAAAGACCACTACAACCACTGCAGCCTCAACACCTTCTATCCATCAAAAACATATTTTCAAAGAGACAAAAGATATTGCTTCTTCACCTACAATGGTGCCTACACAATGCCCCATCCAACCCAGAGACAAACAGTTTGGTGGAATAGATTCAACCCCTTCAACAACAGGTTTGTGACAGTCTTCCACAAGCCAAGAAGAACAACTTGTCCAACAAGGAACACAACTCACTAAGCTTCAGATTCAGGAAATGCGTCCCCTCTTCCTTGGGCACTCAACACAATGGATACCATTGATTCCTAAGGGGGGAGGATTGATCCGGGTGGATATTGGTGGCCACCCACATGTTCCAACTAGATCCTCTTGTCAGTTTTTAGTACAACACATTCTTTTGTGCTTCTTTGTAATTGTGGGTTCTACACTTCCGGGGCTTTCTGAATCCCTACACATCTTCTAGGTGAATACTGGTGGCCTCCCACCTAATCCAACTAGCTTATTTTGTATGTTTTCATGTCAACACATCTTGTTGTACTTCTAGGGCCGTTTTGGGCCCCTAAACAATGTTTTTTTGTCTCTTCATAGTCAAATTGTAGACAAAGTTAGATTTTGATGGTGTAATGTGTAGTTCTTGAAAAGACCTTTCCAATGGGCCATCACACGCCTAAAATGGAGATCGTATGCAAACGTTACGACCCTGGGAAGTTAATGTACTAACTTACCCAAATGGGGCCCACATGACTTTTGGTGTTTCATATCCTAGGGTTAGGTTTTTGGATGTCTAGGGTTTTGTCATTCATGTTTATCATAAAAAAGGTCTTCAGAGCCTCATTGTAATCATCTTCTAACGAATGAACGTAGGCGTCACATCTCTTCTCAGAGATAAAGTTTCCACCATTCTAGCGAGTCTTGCACTCTATATTTTTACAGTCTCTTTACAATTCTTTCATTAATAGAAATCAAGTATGGATGTATTTCTCTGTTTCTGGAAATTTTCATGAGTATTTCATTGTAATTTCTCTATTTTCATTTCATTCCGAAAATAAATATGGATTAGGATATCTTCTAATATTAAATAAAGGTCAAATATGAAGCATATTGTCTTGTTTATGTCTTTCTTTCCTTGCACAGTGTTCAAATCTTGTTGTTATGTCTTCAATTCAATAAAAATCCAAGAAAAACTCTTCAACACATCTTTCTGTAAACTTAACTTGCAAAAATCAAACAACTACAAACAACAACAAACTGTAGTTCGTGACCGAAATTGCTAAGGGACATTACATCTAGGTAAGGGCTAATTTAGCTGGTTCAATGTCCAATAGACCAACTTCTTCCAATTGTCTAAGAAAATATCCTAAAAGGTAGTCCACTTGTGTTATCTAGCCCCATACTTTTGATGCTCTTAAAGTAAATTTTAAATTTACCCCCATCATAACTAATCAATTTTGAATGCATTTCGTTTTAAGAAAAATATTCCAGTATTCCACCTTGTCCATGTAATGACCATATACATTCAACGCAATGGTAAATTTCTCAAAATCCAAAGATAAAAAGGATGTTCCTAGTCCCTTAGGAAAGGCCCAAGAATTAGTAAGGGTAAAGGATAATTTTTCCCACCAAGTTATGTTCCCTCCTGATCTCCCAATGGCATCTATAAAATCGAATTCCCAACTCCTAAACAATTTAGAAACTTCCTAAGTGATTTTATCCATGCCTGTCATAATCGCTTGCAACAGGATAATATAAGGTTTGATATTTTCTAGTAATCTCTTTTAGACCAAATTCTTTGAGGGGTTGGCCATCCCTCTATAATTCAGAGTCAAAAAATCATTTTGAACACTCAAAAAGGACATTTTCTCTAGGATCCCCTATCAGGGATAAGTGTTTCCCACATGATTTTTGAAGATGATTTTTTTTGGGCCATGGACATGTAGGATTTCTTTCCCCTTTGATTGGATTTTGGACCTTTCTCTCAAATGTAACCCAACCCCCTTGCCACTTTTCCTAGAAAATAGAGAGTACCCTTACTTCTAGGTCTAAGATTATACTTTTACAGTTCCACAGGACTTTAATCTTGATATGACTCCTATCCATCTAAATCGATATCTAAGCTAGGATTTGCAGAGGACCCTTTAGAATACTTTTCAACTATGGCCTCTTCATTTATAGGAATAGGTATGAGGGGAAGGGGGTTATGGTTTTTTATTCTAGACAAACTGGATAGAAAATTACTTAAGGATTCCATAACTTTTTATCTAACCTCAATTCTGTAAGTCCCAACAACTAAATTTTTGAAGGAATTACTTTTTAAAGATTTAGACTAAATTGTTTAGCTCGATTTAGGCTTTCTCTCCTTGTTGTCACTTCTCACATATAGGCTAGGATCCTCGTGCTAGTCAGGTTCTAATCACTTATGCTTTAATTCTAAAGTCACACATTGATAATAATCTGATATTTTTTGCACCCCAACATCCTCCTTCATGCTCAATATTTGGATCGTATCATGTCCTTCTACTTCCAATCCTCTCGGATTCTTTCTTGGTGTCCATATCTTCCTAAAACTCGGGTATCAAAATTATGTTTCCTAGTTCCTATGGCTATGAAATCATCCACTTCTGAAGGGTATTCCTTCATAGTTTAGGTTTAGATGAAAAAGGTCAATACCTCTTGAGATATCTAGTGTATCTGCTAAACCTTTACTAATTTCCAACCCCACAAGAATGTGAACCAATCCATAATAACTTGTATCTCGAAAGTTTAAGTTAGCTTCATAAAATATGGCTAATGCATTGTGATCTTTTGTAAACACCTCTTTGAACCACAATATCAGAGGCAACCTCATAATTCTAACCCATACCAAGAGAATATCCACGTAGTTTGACCTAGCATCAAACTCTATATGCCATTTGTTTAAGAACACAGATTGAGAACCCCTTCTCCACCATTGGCATAATTGTTTCTCTACTTCTTCTATAGTCCTAAACACCCAAACCAACCAACCATTTATGAGGATCATGGTTCATGGGGAACACCCCACAATGGGTTCAAAATTGAATTTTTTATAGTGTTTTAGCACCTCATTTCTCATCCTAAACTTGGGAATTAACATTATGTTGCCAAGTGTTTGTGGCTATGAAATCACCCACATATGAAGGGTATTCCTTCATAGTCTAGGTTTAGATGAAAAAGGTCAATACCTCTTCATATATCTAGTGTATCTGCTAAACCTTTACTAATTTCCAACCCCATAAGAATGTGAACCAATCCATAATAACCTGTATATTGAAAGGTTAAGTTAGCTTCATAGAATATGCCTAATGCATTGCCAATTTCTGTAAACACCTCTTCAAACCACAATAGCAGGATCATGGTTCATGGGGAACATCCCACAATGGGTTCAAAATTGAATTTTTTTTAGTGTTTTAACACCTCATTTCTCATAATTCTTACTAGAAATCAACCCACCAGTGTTCAATCCCCCATATCCATAATATCATTAAGGCCAATTTTACCTTCCAAATTCAGGTTTACATTCTCTTGTATCTTTTTAATTCATTTGCACCATTTGGATTTCCTAGTATTCTCTAGAGACTATAACCCTAAAACCACAAGACTCATGTTTGGGATTCTACTCAAATGGTTAAACTCCAACATTTACCAATAAAACCTGATTCATTGAAACCACCCTTCCTTTCATCTACACTATAGCACTGGAAATCAAAACTATTACTTACCTCGATTAGAGTATTTATGGCATCAACACCTGAAAGCATTAATCCCCCGTCCTCACCTGACTAGGGGTTAATAACCCACAGATCTTACAGATTTGATTCATTACACTTTGTAGATGTCATACCTTTCATGCAATGACTAACCTCAGGAGAACAAATAAAAGGTCTCATTGCTCCCTCCTCCACCTGTTCCATATCCCTATCACCCTAGTTATTCAACACCACAACCAACTCATCAATGATTTTTATGCTATCCTCCTTCGATGGGTGAGACCCTAGCTAACAAAACTAGCCCAGATCCAACATGTATCCAGATCTATAGAGCAATGGGATGGTCCAAATTTGTTTGCCTTCCATTGAATCTTCCATATAGTCCAAATCTCCCTCCTCCGTGCCTAGTCGAAAATCCACATCTACACCTTCTCAAACCCTTGAGACCATTTTTCACCTGGCATGAACTCTAGTTCACCTTCATATGGAAACCCTCATTCTACCACATTCATATAAAAAACCTCTTCTCATACCTATTCACTATAAATTGTTGATAATGTCCCATAAAAACCATATTAAATAACTTTGTTTCCCAAGGAAACCCTCACAAAAAACCCTCCAAGTACTTCCCCATGATCGATAGATGGTAAATGGGGTAAATTTTCAGCCCTATTTGTGGATCCTAACCCTAAGGGGATCAATAGATTCAAACCCATGACCTCCCCAAATTTGGGGGAGAGATAAGAGGTCTCATGTCTATCTCATGACCACTTGAGCTAATGGTTGTGGCTAAGGAAACCCTTATGGAAAACCCTTTGAGTACTTCCCCATGATCCATGGATGGTAAATGAGGTAAATCTTCAGCCCTAATTACAAAGCATAACCTTGATGGGATTAAGAGAGTCGAACCCATGACCTCCCCAAATTTGGGGGGGGGGGGGATATAAGAGGTCTCACATTTGGATCATGGCCACTTGAGCTAACCCTCAGGGCTACACACAAACAAACACACATATATCCCAAGGAAAAATGTCTTGTAATTTTATTTATATAAACAAAATTACATTGTCAGATGTTGTAAAGCATTTCTTTATACCTCGTAAGGCCTGCAACAAAATAAGATCTAGAATAGTCCTCTTACATACAAACACTTAAAAAACTTCATACATAATGACATTAACCTTTTCCACCAAAAAATTGTTTCCTCTCATAATTTTCCAGAAATTACATCCCCTTTTTCCAACTAAAATGTATAAGCTATCCTTCCCTATTTGTTTTATCCATCACCCATATGATGAACTCAGAATGCGGCCCAAAATACTAAGATGTATGAATAAAATTTCTATCCAAGGATCATGTATATAATCAAAATTGTTTTCTTGGTGATTCTCAAAGACTTTTCAGACTCCTTTGTCCAACTCTAACCTTGCTTTGGATAAGCCATCGATGCCTTATTTATGTCCCTATATACATGTGCAAAGTAAATATGTGTGAAGGTTGACTGTAAATACAAAACATCAACAAACAAAGGCTAGAGAGTGAAATTTCTCAGGACCGACTCTCGTTTCATCCATAAAATTATAAGGAGTGAATCCCCAAATAATTGTATGTGAGTTACACCAAGTTCTTGAGCCAACATCATACCAATTTGAGCACCACCAATTCACATAAGTTATTTTATTCTTGGCCAATTCTCGCTTTGAAAGATATACTATGGAATATAGAAATATGAAGCATCCCCCTTGCCCCACCATTGAAGAATGCCCATGGAAAATATTTATTAATTACTTCTTCAACTCACTATCTTATATATTGTTTTTCCTAGAACTCAAAAAAGGAAGATAATATATTTAAAATTTGGACAACACATTTCGAAGTAATGTATCCTTATCCTTGAACATTTTTTTGTTTCTGGCCAACCAAACACCCCAAGTAGGAGTTAAAGGGAGAGCTATATACCTTTTGGTTTCCCTATAAGTAAACTAAGTTCTAAGATCCTCCTTTATATTATTCATGTCCCAAACATTTTTCAAACCCTCCATTCCTTCTACCTCATTCCAAACCTGCTTTGTATATTGACAAAACAATATAAGATGCAAGTTTGTTTCATTCTCTCGTTTGCAAAGACAACGCCATTCAGGTCCCCAAAAATTCCTCTTCTACAAAATATCCCAGGTTAAATATTTGTTATTCAAAAGAAGCAACATGAACATTTTGAATTATGTTGAGTCCTTGATTTTCCAAACTTGTTTCCACCACTAGGTTTGGAATTATATCTTCCCTCATTAGCTAAATCTTTGTACTTAATGTTTGACCTATAGTTCTCAGTTGGATTCAATGACCAGATAATTTGATCCTCTCCATCTCTGAGTCTAACATAACATGCTTTTAATTTTTTCATGTACCTCTACCAAGTAACTACGTTCTCCTTTGTTAGGCCTATCTCCCTCTAGGATAACTAATGTTGTTGCTAAGTAGTTTCCCTATCCCATCTAGTAATTTGCTTGAGTGTATAAAAACCCATGTCTCTAAGGTAACAAATCAATTGTGGAGGTAACCCATGAAAACCATTACTTTTGTCGATTGATATAACTTAGTTTGGACTTTGTCTCCCTTTCCTACATGCCACACCAACCAATTCCCAACCAGTGGAAATGTCAAAATGATTGCTTTCCATATAATCAAGGCATAGTATCTAGAGATATGTACTTGTCCTTCATGACTTGAACCCACAACCCATAAACTTGAATTAATTGCCATACATTCTTTGCAACTTATGCCTTAGAAAAAATGAAGATATTCTTTAACCTCCATCCTCCTTGAGATTTTAGTATTGCTAATTTTTTCCAAGAAACCAACACAATTCCTTTTTATCTTATTTCTCTTGACCAAATGAACATGTAGCATAATCGCCTAATCCTTTCCAATACTCCTTTGGGTATCCATGCAAATGACATCTAGTAAAATGGAATAGCTTCAAGGACTTCTTTAACCAAAACCAGGCACCACCCTTTGGGTAGCCACCTATTACACCAAGTATTTAAGTTTCTTTGCACCTTTTCTATTAACCATTGCCAACCACCATTTTTATACATATTAGATTTTAAATGGAATCCTAAATATTTCAAACCAATATCTAATTCAGCCACATTGTAGAGAAACAATTGGGTGTTAAAGTTGTTTTTCCTCTTAGAGATACCCTAGAAGGATATTGTCGGTTTATTATATTTATCTTCATGCCTATGGATGTGCAAAAATTATCAACGATTTCTTTGAGATTGTCAGCCACTCTTCTAGAGCCTTCATAGAAAATAAAGATATTGTCAACAAAGAGCAAGTTTGAGACATAATAGGAGTTACCAACATTTATCCCTTTGAAACTATCTACTCAAACCTTCTACAACTAGAAGGAATAGGAGGGGGGATAATGGGCACCCCTCTCTAAGCCCTCTTTCTAGCCCAAAGAAGGGATATGCCACACCATTTATAAGGATAACAAAAGAGACATAATTGATACCATTCATTATCAAAGCAACGAAAAAAGGACAAAAACCTATATGTATAAGTATTAGCCTTATATATATCCAACTCACCCTATCATATGCTTTAGATAAGTCCACTTTTTCGCCATAGATCTTAAGTTTTTTATCTGGATTGAATGTGATCCTTCTTGTGAGACCCCCGCTGCCTCATGGATTTTCCTCCCCTCCAAAAACCTAAACTAATCAATAGAGATCTTGCAAGATAGGATCCCTTTCATCCCTCTAGCAATATTCTTTGATATGATTTTATAAATGCAATTAAATAGTGATATTAGTAAAAACAATTCAAAGCAAGTTGGATTATTAATATTGGGATTACAGATATGAATGTTTTTTCGAAGTCTGCTAAAGTTTTTCTAGTGGTTCTTGATGACTTAACCACGTTCCTTAAATATTCTTCAATAAAATAATAACACCCCAAGAAGAGTTCCATAGGTAGCCCATCTGGACTTGGGATTTTATCCTTCTAAAATCTTTGAAGTATCATATGTAACTCCTCCTTACCTAATTTTTTCATCAAAGCTTGATTGTCTTATCGATTGATGAAGCTCGAGACAGAATTTGGCATTCTAATTACCTTGACACTTGTAGCTTGATTGTTGGATTTAACTAACACTTAGAAGTATTTAACACCTTTTGCAACCATATCATTGAAATTGGTCGCCCATGATCCATATTCCTTCTCAATATTTCATACATAGTTTATGTTCTTCCCCCAGTTGGCGTATATATGAGAAAACTTTGTGTTATCATCACCCGCTTGGAGCCATATATCCCTACTTTTAAGTCTCCATTCTTTCTCTTTGTCTAAGTATTTGACTCTTTTTATCTTCAAAATGTTTTATTTCTACTTTC
>SNQJ01S0148494.1:0-23653 GCA_010110895.2 Picea sitchensis | reverse complement strand
GGTAGCTGCGGGTGGTATTTACCCCCACGTGTGAACCTGACAAGAATAGAAGACTCCGGGAAGCAAGAGAAACCCTTATGAGTTGGCTAATAACCCTAGAAGCCTTGTCGGCTCAAGAAGATAATTTATATTAGGCTATTAGCCTCCAAGAGAAGAAGTCGACTAGAAATAATAATAATATACTAAACAGACACATACCCAGAAGGAGAAGTCATCCCCAGCAAAACTGGTAGGATTACTATAAGTACAGGGCACCAATTCTCATTTGCAGCATCTCAGAATTGCAGTTCTATAGTTTGGTGTGCACTACAGTTGCAGTATGGTGCGCAGGTTTGGAGGAAGAGCTGGTGCAGCTGCAACAACAGCAAGTTCTCAGTTTTGGCTTGAATATATCTTGGCTAGGGTTTGGAATATCTGATCAGCTTTTTGTGATGCGCTATCCTTAGGGAATGATGTGCTACTCTTTGTTTGGCTATCTAGCCTAGGGTTTGCTTCCAGAGGAATTCTCAGTCAAGGTTAACGTGCTCGGAGGGAGGCTTTGGCCTATGGTTGGGTGACGAAGGTATCGTCAATGGTAAAATGAGCACACCATATTATATATTCTAACACCTAGCAACTCCCAACCACCCTGGAATATAAATGAATAATTAAACAATCAACTACATAGATAAATCGATTCTTACCACTTCTTCTATGTTCTATAAATCTGGTCTTCTTCTAAATGTTCTGCAATTCTTCTCTTCCTTTATCTGTTCTGCAATTCTTCTCTGCTTCAACTTGTTCTGTCATTCTGCTCTGCTTCAAGTCTTTTCCTCATCTGTTACTCTTCTCTGATTTTTATCTCACACTACGCATATTTTCAGTCTCACACTGTGCATCCTGTGATTTTCCCTTTCTTACAGTTTAATTCATTTTTCATCCAGAAAAACCAACCACGCACAGTATGTATCTTTTTCTTTTATTCACCACGCCCACAGCAGTACACTTCGCATCTTCTTAGGCAAAAGAAAAAACCGTCTGAGCAACTGAAACACCAATCGATCAGGAACCATGAATCAGTTTTGCTAACTGATTCGTAACTGATGAATTAACTGTGAGAGAGAACAGTAGCCCTCCGATCATATTCAAGTTTATCTTCACCATTGGATGAACTTTATTAATCTTTCCTTTAAATTGGGTTTTGGCATTTCGGCCCCATGTGGCCAAGTGTCTCGACACTTCATGTCACGATCTCTGAAACTCTGATACAGATCTTTTATGCGCTAGCTCCTTCCTCTATATGACCATGGACATGACTACGCGCTTATGCATAAAGTGCTTTTCGTGAATTCGCATTTCGTGAATCTAGAGATGAGGCATCTCGACTCTCCAAGTCGCGATCCCCGATACCCTGAAATGGAGCTTATCTGAACTGACTCCTTCCCTTCTCGTGACCACCGACAGTGACCATAGGCTGTGCCAAAAGGCACTTCATATTTCATGAGTTTATAAACTTCATCGAGTCTGATCAACGGTTGAAATCTCCATAGATCCGATGGTCCAGATATTATCGCGATCTCGCATCTCGCAATTTTCCACACCATTCTCCATTGACTCCAAGTCAGCGACTTGTCCTATGATTCAACGGTCCAAATTTGATCTTAATTCAATGGCTCAGATCATATCACGATTTCAGCATTCTTGTGGTTATGTTTCTTGCCTCTCCAAGTTGCGATTCGCGAAACTCCGAAATGGAGTCGGATCAACGGTCCAGATCACACCTTGATCTGATGGATGCGATTAAATCGCGATTTCGCATATCGCAATTTTGGCAGTTATGTTTCTTGCCTCTCCAAGTCATGATAGGCAAAGCTCCGAGATGGATCTCAGATCAACGGTCCACGTTCTTGGTGATCCAACGGTCCTGATCTTTTTGCGATATCGCATCTCGCCGTTCCTTAGATGGAGGCTCTTGTCACTCCAAGTCGCGATAGGCGAGACTCTAAGATGGAGCTGGATCAATGGTCTAGAACAAACCTCGATCTGACGGCTAAGATAGTTTCACGATTTTGCATATCATGAATTCAAGAGGTTAGGGAACCCCGTTCCTTTGACTTTCAAGTCAACGACATGATGATCTTTCGCCACGTGTCCTGCCTAAAGATGGACAGTCCCCCTTCTTTCAGGATTTTGTGAGCCCACTTCTCCTTTCACTTTAATGAACATGCAGGTTCTCCCTGATCCAACGATGGTCAGAACTTATGCTCATATCTGACGCCTGATATCTGTCCTCCTCTTCTGCGCGTTCTTCTTGTCTACAATCAGATCTGACGGTCCTCCTTCTTTCGAGAATTAAAATGGGATCCAACGATCATAAATGTTGCTTCTCCTCCCAAGCTTACTTTGTTCCTCTTACTTTGATTTTACCATCGATGATCTACCAACAATCCTCTGCACTATCTCTTCTGAGCTTATTCGAATCTTCTCTATAGCGTCTTCTCATAATGCCTATCTTCATTGTGCTAATTGCCATCAATGACAAGCATACAAGCATGTGCTTTCTATTAAATATTTTCCAACACCCATATCCACTGCTGAGGTTGCATGCAGTATTCTCCTGCAAGCCTCGGCCAACTCTAATCTAGATCCCCCACAGGAGCTAGAGCCTGCTCTCGAGCCTATTTGGGCTCAAGAATCTCTCACCACATATGACCCTTTGGACTTAGTATTTCCCTCTGATGAGGTGATCCTAGAGGCAATGACTGTGCCAAACAGACCTTGGGATGCTCTTCACCACAAATCTTATTTCTTACTCGAGCTCAAGAGAATAGAGGCAGGAGAGCTCATTATGACCATGAATGGAGAATCCCCTTGTCATATTAACACTCTGGCTATGCACGGAATATATGTCGAGGGAAACATGGAAAGTATAGCTGAAAAAATTCCTATTGAAATCTCTAGAGCCCCTGGAGTTATGAAAAATTTATTCATTGAAGCATATTGTTCTCTCGAAGAGATTCAAATATACACCAAATTGTTTAAATAATTTTGTGACATTTTTGCCTGGTCTTATGAGGAGATTCCAGGTATTTGTCCATGTATTTTTGAACACGAAATCATGACTTATCCTAGTGTCAAGATTGTCCGACAGAAGCTTCACCCGGTCAATCCTTGGAAGGTAGCGGCGATAAAGGTTGAAGTAGAGAAACTCATTAAAGTTGCTTTCATCTACCCTGTGAAATTGACGGAATGGGTATAAAACCTTTTTCCTATCAACAAGAAGCAAGGTACAATCCACTTATGTATGGACTTTCATGACATGAACAAAGATTTCCCAAAAGACAATTTCCCAACCCCGTTTATTGACTAGATTGTTGATGAATGCACAGGTTGTGAGGTCTTTTCTTTCATGGATGGTTTTTTCGAGTATAATCAAATTCATATCAAGCCCGAGGACCGACATAAAACGACTTTTATTTTTCCTTGGGGTACATTCACATATAGAAAAATGCATTTTGGCCTTAAGAATGTTGGAGACACTTTTCAGTGGGCCATGTCGTTTGCTTTCCATGACCTCAAACACATATTCAAGGCATATCTCGATGATCTAGAATCATGTTCTTGTAAGAGATCCAATCATCCTACCCATTTACAACTAATATTTGACAAGTGTCGCTACTATCGGATTCGCCTGATTCCCAACAAGTGCAATTTTTGCGTGACATCAGGACGCTTGTTAGGTTTTGTCATGTCAACTAGAGGGATCACGGTCGATCCACTGAAGGTTGAGGCAATAGTTCAATTGTTTCCCCCACACACAATCCCCCAGATTCAGAGTCTATAGGGGAAGGTCAATTTTCTTCGGCATTTTGTTGCCAACTATGTCGAGATTACTAAAGGGTTCATCCATCTCTTGAAAAAAGGGGCCCCATTCTATTGGGATGAAGCAACTCAGTGATCTTTTGAAGCATTGAAACATGCTCTAACGACTGCCCCTCCACTCAGTCCTCTGAATTATGGAAAGGATTTCTTGTTGTATTTGGTTGCTGCAGAGTATACTATCGGTATGGTCTCGGTCCAAGAGGATGACGCGCTCGAAGATCATTCTATCTACTATCTTAATTGAGACCTAGTTGGATCGGAACTCAACTACTCAAATGTTGAGAAACTCGCTTTGGAATTTGTTCATGTTGTCCAACAATTTCATCGTTATATTTTACTTCACAAGACCATCGTCATAGACATCATCAACCCTTTTCAATATGCGTTAACACGACAGTTCATCGGTGGGAAAATCAGTCGATGGATAGTCATCCTACAATATTTTGACTTGGATTTTGTTTTGGCGAAACATAAAAAGTCCCTGGTCTTTGTTGAACTTATCTCAAAACTTCTGGTTGATCTTGGTGATATTTCTCCTGAAGAGTCTTCGATCAACAGAGATATTTTTCTTATCACATCTTTGGACCCTTGGTATGGAGATATACTAGTGTATATTTAGACTTTGAAGTGCCCTTCTTCTGCTTGTTGTGATGAGAGTTGACGATTATGCCACCAAGCGTAGAACTATATTATCCTTGATGACACTTTATATCATCAAGGAGTCGATTTCATTCTCTGACAATGTCTCACTCTCGAAGAAGAAGAGCTTGTTTTAAATGACTATCACACAGGAGCATTTGGCGGTCATCTGTATGGGTTGGAAACAACCCAAAAAAAAAATTGTGTTGGATACTTTTGGCCCTCATTAATCAAAGATTGTGTAGAGGAGGTCAAGAAGTGTCACCCGTGCAAGATCTTCTCTCAGAAGATGTTGGAACACCCAGATCCCATGCTCCCGGTTATTATCATCGGCCCCTTCACCAAGTGGGTGATTTATTTCACTACATGTCACCCAGTTTCAGCTACGAGGCATCATTATATCATCGTCACAGTCAACTACTTTACTAAGTGGGTCAAAGTTATGACAACATTCAGCAATGAG
The DNA here is from genome assembly GCA_010110895.2 of Picea sitchensis. Taxonomy (NCBI): domain Eukaryota; kingdom Viridiplantae; phylum Streptophyta; class Pinopsida; order Pinales; family Pinaceae; genus Picea; species Picea sitchensis. The sequence continues at coordinate 18,690 of SNQJ01S0148494.1, read as the reverse complement.
AGGGAAACCGCTGCCCTTTTCATTTTCAACCAGATTGTATCCAAGTTCAGTATTCCGAAGGATATTGTCACTGATCATGGCAGTCATTTCTAGAAAAAAATGATGTCTAAATTAAAATTAAAACTAGGGTTTAAAATGGAACATTCGTCACCTTACTAACCATAAGTGAATGGTCAAGTAGAGGTTGTTAATAAGTCTTTGAAGACTATTCTGCAACAAAGAATTAATTCATCCAAGTCAAATAGGCATTTGATGTTGTACTCAGCACTTTGGGCTTATGAAACTTCATTCAAGACTGCTGCCGGTTTTTCACCTTTTCAACTAGTCTACGGGCTAATGGTAGTCTTTCACATTGAATTTAAAACCCCTCCTTTGAAGTTGGCAATGGAACTACTGCCCAACACTACACCACTTGAAAAACATATGTCATCTCTTGAGCAGCGCAGAGATGCAACCTTGGCCAACGAGGCTCACAAACAATGCGTCAAGTGTCAGTATGATCAGTCCTTCCACCCTCAAATTTTCTCTGAAGGTGATCTTGTCCTCTTCTACGACCAAGAAAAATATCCCTTGGTGGAAGGCAAGTTCAAACCCATGTGCTTCAAACCTTTCTTTTAAAATAACTCTTAGAAAAGGGTGTTTATCATCTAGTTGATTTCGAGGGTAATGCTTTATCAGAGCCTACAAATGGGCTCTACCTTAAGAAGTATTACACTTAGGTCGGTCTCCTAAGTGTGACTTCTTGTATATATGTATAGTCTTTATACAGTTTTTTCTTTTCTTTTATGGACGTGTAGTTTTTTTTTTCTTTTCACTGTGGAAAATGTCAAATGAATCTGAGGTCTATGTTGGGTTCGTGGATGGTGATAGCCGACACACTCAAAGGCTTGCTTCCACAACTTCGGTGATTTTTACACCTTTTGGTCAGTTCTTGTCTTTTGGAGGTATTTTTCTGGGAAAAGCAACCAATAATGTTGTCGAGTATAGTGCAGTAATAGAGTTACTACGTGATTCCTTGTCACATGGTATTTCTCACCTCTAGGTCTACCTGGATGCTCAACTGATCATGTCTCAGTTAAACAGAATATACTGTGTCTATGATCCCACCCTTCACTGACGATTCCTTAGGGTACGTCTCTTAGAACATTATTTTGATTATATTACTTATATTCATGTTCCTATGAGATCTAATCAACTAACTAATGCATTGGCTAATCAAGTATTGGATGGGCATGTTGCTCATACATAAAAGTAAAAACACACACATACACATGTAAAATGCATTTGTACAAAATGTTTATCCATAAGGAAAAAATATGTACATATAATATATCACAAAAATAGTGTCATAAGTACAAAGTGGGCCATAAAGCCTTAAATAGAGTCAGTATACATCATTGGGCTCAAGCCCTCAATATAGAGTACAAAAAGTTCCCTCGACACATGAGTGGTCCAAAACTAACTATGGTATTGGCCTATTGTCCCTACTATAATGAACTACAGTGTTCGCAAGATGCCGAAACAATTGGACCCAAGTCCTGGGCACCCCTACTACATGTGGTTTCATTTTCGGGGGAAGGTACTCTATCTCTACCATGGGTACTGCATGAGTGAGATCCACCAAGTTTCTCTCTACTCGCCGAAATACATCTCACTGGTCCCACATCTGTATATAACAGATCTTTGAGTCGGTACTTTGAAATTACATAAAAGGGATAATATTTAAAAACTCAAAGAATTAAATAACTTTAAAAATGTGTTTACCTATCTCTCTTCGCTCCTCGTCAGGGGGCATGCGAATATCGAGATCCCTCAGGAAACCGATCCCTACACATGGATAGTCCTCTATCACTAGAATCTAATGGGGCCACCAATCAAAACATTTTTCATCGAAGGCCTATTGGACCCTCCCTGCACCATGTCTAGGTAACAATGTTTCCCACCTTCATAATGTTGGAAAGGAGGCGATGTGACCTCGCATTGTCTCCCTCGAGCTAAGGATAGGAACACTCTCAAATAAGAAAGCGCACAATACATTCTCGAACCCTAAGCTCTTGTTCATCCTTCTTTGACAGTCAATGAGTTTTTTCTTCATTCATGTAAGCATGGTAGTGCTCCAATCGAAAATAATGGGATCCAAGCACTGAACTGAACAATTCATTTGTGCATGGGAAGCATGGTGAAGTGTTGTAGATATAGTGATCCGCCCAATCATGAATAGTGCAATCCAGAGACTGTGGTGGGTAATATTTTGTATCGGCACTTGATATCCTACTTTATCAGTTCCTTCCTCGCAGTGCATACCAATATAGTCCTTTATGTTGTATGGATCTGTAGGAAAGGTCATCAAGTTGACCAGTTCCCCCTCCTGGAGAGGTTGGTCAAGAAGTATATGTCCTCTGTCATCGGATTTAGTGAATGGACCTATAGCATAAATTCCTCTGCATATGGATGTCAATACTCTATCAAATGGTTCAACATTCTAGGTTGTGCCCTCATGAATGGACACTGGAATAAATTCCACATTCCACATTATTTCAGCATGGAAATAACCCCGGGATCCTCCTCCACCACTACTAAAACCACATTTTTCAGCATGGTCGACTACTAAAACCCCACCTCACGGGGTCCAAATGGAGGAAAAAAAAATTCAAACGAAAACCACAAATGAAAATGAAAAACACAGAGGAAACACTCCCAGGGGATACCCCCTCCACCTATGAGTCACAAACAGTCTAGCCAGCATTGGTCCTCTACCATTGCAAGCCTAACCATGCACGCATTTGCACTGCACCACTCCCTGCACACACTCCACTCACACAAACGATGTCCTGTCTCACCGAATTGCAATTGATCCCAACTGTATTTTCCCACTCCGTGTCAGTCACTGTATTTTCAAACTCTGCGTTAGTCTACATATTCATGAATTGCAATGGTTTTTACAAACAATATCAAATGTATCGAATTATTTTTTATCGATATGCATGTGTCCCGTTGGTGTATTGTGAACGTGGCATGGTACTTTGTTTCCATGTGTCACAATAACTTAGGTTTCCATGAGTGAACCTAGTTCATATCTCCCAATATGTTATGTACCACTAACCTAGGTCATGTCTCCTTGCAATATCATTTTATGTACCACTAGGCTAATTTCTTAGCCTATGTTTTGGTTAAAAAAAAATTCTTAGCCTATGTTTAATATTATTATGTTGCAATAAAGGCCCTCCCATTATGGAAGAATTAACAATGTATATTTTTAGTTGGTGTACAACACTCTTGAAATCCCCTTTGGCTAAGAGGCCATGGGGGCATCTAATATTATGCCAAATTTACCTAGGACTTAATGCACATGGCGCCAACCGCATGAAAATAGTTTATTGTATAAGAGAGATGTCTCACAAGGGGTGAAACATGTTTTGATTAGAATATATTCATTCTAGACAACAAGGTGAGGAGGAAGAGGAATAAGTTAAAGAGGTTGCTCGTCATTCATAATTTTTGGATGAAATTGCTAGTACTAGGGTTAATTAATTTCATATCTTCTATTTAATATTATATACAATTTTCTAATATGCTTATGCCTAAGAACAAATTTTATAGTTATGGTGAAAAAATCACAATAGTTTTAATAGTCTTTAGTCTATAGGAGTCTTAGGCATTTTCATTTGTGCGACTAATATTTATTTAGTTGTGTTTTTTACCCGACAGTCAAATTAGTCATTTATACCTATGTTGCAAAAAATTAGTAGAATTTAGTCATTTTTTGTTGTCATGACTAAACGTTTTAGTCACATAGTCATTTATTTGCCAAATTCTAGTAGTGATGTCCTCTATGTTCCCTACAACTTCCTTCTCTTTTTGTGATCTCACCTCTAGTGGTGTGATTGGGTTCAATTGTTCCAGCAATTCTGTTATGTGACTTTTATAGTCTTCCATCTCCTGCACGATCTTCCCAATTTTCTCCTCGCTCTGTAAGTGTGACCCTTCTTGTTCATTTTCTGGAATTGAATGGAAGACTTTTTCGATGTGTTGCTCGATATTACCAATGCACGATTTTTCCTCATGCTTCTCAATATCCACTTCATTGAGAGTTATTTGTAGTGTATCTTTTATGTCCCATGATATTTGTAGCTCCATCACGTCCGGGCATGCTCTAGATTAGACTTCCTATGCGATGCTAACTTGCAATTTTTACAACACTTTCGTGGGGATCTTGGCCAAATCCAAGTCCAAGCGATCAATATAATTTAGCTATTTATTCAATGTATCCTCTTCTAAGTGCAGCATATCCTGAGTGATAGGAAAACTCCCTGACGCTATGATCTGGATGGTTTCCTATGCTAGGATTGTCTTCTCTTTAATAGTCTGTTGGGTATGAGCCTTTTATTTCTATTGTACTGTGCTCAATTTTGCTTGCACCAAAGTTTCCTCCACTTTGATATTTTATTTATGATATCCTCTCGTTTCTTATTTGCATCATCCCAATACTCTGCTACGCAGTCTTGCACTTTTTCTGCCACCATCTCGGCATCATCTTCTATAATAGTAAATTATGGGACATCTTTTTGCACCTTCATATTTTCCTCTATCCTCCTTCTCGCAACATGGTTCTCTTCTTTGGCAGAGTCTTTGTTTGTGTTGAATTTGTAGGTATCTCAATGTCTAGGATGTCTCCTCCTCCTTGTTCCTCCGGTGCAGAAACATTTGTTTCCTTCTGGATGTTTCCATTATTCTTCTTCTATTTTATTCCTCCATTGGTCACTCTGATGTGATCCTTCTCCTGCATGGATGGTTTTGGAATTCCCTTTTGTTGTCATGGTTTCTTCACTGTCGTGCTCCCTCCAACATCCTTTGCACGCTTAGAAACCTTCCTTGTGTTCATTGTTGGATTGTTGGTTTGTTGCCACGTGCCAAATTGCTTTGGATGTTTTCCATTCTACCCCTTATTTGGAGCCATTGGTACATTCCACTCCTCTGGCCAGTATTTCATGGCCCATTGGATTTCCTCACCAATGACGCAGTATCTCATCTACATCCAATTCTTCTTTGGGTCCCTTTTGTCCTGAATCCATACATTGTTCCTGTTGAACACATCGCCCACACTAAGGAGGGGGGGGGGGTGAATTAGTGTGTGGAATTTTCTATCTTTTCTTCTTACAAGTTAGCAGTAAAAATAGAATTTAACAGATTAATAAGAATTAAATCATAATCACAATGGACAAGAGATACCAAATGTTTGTATAAGATTTTGTATAATGTATTTGTATATATGTGAATACAATAATAATAATTTTCCCAACACCAACTATTTTCTTTCAGAACCAATTGAAGTAAGGAGCACCAACTCCTCAGAGAGGACCAACTCTCAAGCAAGACCCAGCTTGCCACAAGTCCCAGCTTGTTGATAGAACGCAGTCTATACAACTAGAGTTCATTCAACTCTAGTAGCAATGATCCATTATAGAATCAAATCTATCTCATGAACAGAGGTATACCATAAACGCTCATCATCGCACTTCATACTCTGTCTGGAATTCGTGCCTTCTTCTCTTTATCCTTCCTCTGATATCTGTGCCTTCTTCACTTCTTCTTCCCTTTGATATTCGCACAAACCTCAGGTCCATATCTCCTTCATTTTTCTCCACAGGACSCTCTTTCTCAGTGAGTCTATMTTTTCCACAAGCCCAATCTCTTCCACAAACACACAATCTAGTAAACCAATCATGGTTGTATTTATACTTGCTTATGCTCAAAACTTGTTTAATTTATTGATCCGACTTGTGAAAAAAGTTATAACTAACTTGTTTATTTACAATAACTTTTGGGACCACCAGATATCATCATTTCAGGTCTTCAAATTTAAACCTGGCATCCCCTTTTACTTTCATAAATCGATCACAGGCATGGATCGATTTCCTTCATCTCTTTGATAACAGAAATTGGCGCTTCCTTCAAACCATGTTCATATGATCATTGGTGTAGATCCATTGTCTTATCAATTTAAGCGACGCATTACATTTTTCCCTTTAAATATATTTACCATATGACCAATGGCGGTGACCTCACGTGAGGTGAGACAAGCGCTTGAGAGCTTATCAATTCAACGGTCATGATTCAATCTCCTGATGATATGGACAATTGTCGGGACTTTGGGACTTCTCCCTTCGGGTCTTCGGGACTTCCAACCTTTCAAATATCTCGAATACGATTTCACCAAACAGATTGGACGATTCACATTTATATCATGAAACCATATCAATGGTCATATTCGATCCTTACATCTGTCCTTTCATTCCTTAATCTGACGGCCAGGACTTAATCAAGCATTGATATGGATGGCCACCAATTACTCCACAACTTTGTCTATTATACTTACACTATCCTTCCACTAATTTTTTATCAACAGTTGAGAGTACACCTGACTTTAGATCAACAGTCGATATCTCCTTCGGGTCTTCGAAATTCGGAGATTTCAAATCTCAACCCCTTCTTTCCTCCGTATGTCAATATTTTGGAGTTGTCAATCTACTGACAAATGTCCCTTTCCAGTCAACAATGGAGATCTCCTTCCGGTCTCTGGACTTTGGAGATTTCAAATCTCAACCCCTTATTTCCTCTGGAGTGATCACCTACTGAGTAAGTCATAAATGGTGGAGACAACTTGTTGTCGGTTAACGCTTCCACTTACACTATCCTTCCACTATAGTAGATCAATGGATGAGAATGCTCCCGAAGTGATCTTCAGATCGAATGTCTAGTGTCCACTTCGGGACTTCGTCATTCGGGACTTCAAGACTTTGGGCAAGTGTTGGTGGTAAAAATCTCGAAGAAAAACTCCCATAGTGACATAACTTGCTTACATCACTTGATGATGTTTCACGAACTGAGTAGCTGTCGCTTGCCACTCATATTCCTGATTCTCACATACCTGAAATGTTGAATCAACTTGAAACTTGTCATTATCTGATTGTGCCATGTGTCCTTGCCGACATGGATCTCCTCATGTGAAAAATGTTCTTCTCTTAGATCTAACAGTTGTCCTAACTCTCGATGTATCTTAGATCAACAGCTGAGAGCAAATTCGGACCTTCTTCCTTCAGGACTTTGAGACTTTTGACATTTCTTGGTCGTGAAACTCCCGAAGCAATTCTCCCAGAGTGACATAACTTGCTTACGTCAGTTGTTGACATGGAATGAGCCAATTTCCTCTTGATGCTTGTCATCATCTGATTATGCCATGTGTATTTGTTGATGTGGTCTACTGACATGGTCTGCCACATGTATTTTCTTGTTGTGTTCTGCTAACATGGTCTGCCACATGTCCTTGTAGACATGGTTTGCTGACGTGGTCTGCCACATGTCCTTGTAGATGTGGTCTTCTAACGTGGCATGCCATGTGTCTTTGTTGATGTGGTCTGCTAACCAACAACCTTGATCCAACGGTCATTGTGTATCCTCCAAATCCGATGGTCCTTATTCATTTCAGATTTTAGGCTTTGGGTAATTCAAATCTCAATTCTGAAGCTTAACCTCCTCGCATATTTGGACCTGAACTAAATGTTGTTTGTCAATAATGATCCTATATCGATGGATCGATCTGTCTGTGATGTAGTTCTTCTAGATTATATTGTCCTTCCACTTAGAATGATCCAACAGCTAACGAAAATTCTCATAAATGAGACCTCAGATCTTTTACCTCACTTATCCTATCCTTGCACTCGAAAATGATCCGACGGCTAACTGGAATTCGGGTTTGATCCGACGGCTGACGGGTATTCGAATAATCAAAATCTCATCCCTTTTACCTCTCTTAACCTATCCTTCCACTTTAAAATGATCCAACATTCATGTAGACACTCAAAGCAGATCAACGATCAAGGATGATTGTGGAACCACAACTTGCGAGTGATTTAACTCGTCACCAAAACTCCACAATTTGAAGTTGTGTGAAGTTTTTGAGTCAACCACAATCGTCGATCTTGAAGCTATAATATCTTATGGTCCTAACTAATTGCAGGATTAGATTAAGCGTGATATTTAATTCTCCGCTTTGATCTATGCAATCTATTCTTGTGGATTGATGTCGGCGATTGTGCATCTAACGGTCACAGCTCAATCTGACTTAATATGATGGCTTGTTGGATCAACCACAGTCATCGATATCAAAGTCTATGAAAGTCCGACGAGTATAAGACCAATTCGCGGAGTGGAACTAGTGAGTCATTTAATTCTCCCTTCCGATCTCCCCAATCTATCCCTGCCGTTGATATAGTGCTTGTGAATCCGATGATCCCGCGATCCTTCAATGATCCTCAAGCCCATGGTAAATCATATGACCGACATCCATAATATTTAGATGATAAACTCAGTCAATATCTTGATCAAATGGTTGTTGGGGCTTCTTCACTCTAATCGGATGGTTGTTGAGGCTCTCACCTTGAAACTGCGGCTTTTCCTTTTGGATCAACCACAGTCATCGATATCCAAGTCTATGAGATCTGACAATCTAGACCAATTGCGGTATTGGAACTAGTGAGTCATTTAATTCTCCTTCCGATCTCCCCAATCTATCCCTGTCGTTGATATGGCTTGTAGATCCGATGGTCACGATCCTCCAACGATCCTCAAGCCCACGGTCACTCATATGACCGACATCCATAATATTTAGATGATAAACTCAGTCAATATCTTGATCAAATGGTTGTTGGGGCTTCTTCACTCTAATCGGATGGTTGTTGAGGCTTCTCACCTTGAGCTTACGCTTTTCCTTCCAAACTTTGATTTTTGCATTTGCTAACCCTCCTGAGATTTTATCATAGGAACATTGTTGATCCTATCATGATCAACAATAATCATGAATTTATTTAGCCTATCTCTGCATCATGTTTGCTCCTCCTCCTGAGCTTACACTTTTGATCTTTGCATATTTATTGACATCTTCTGCTAACCGATATACTATTGGCATCAATGACAATCTCATCTCTGGTATATCACAATGATAATTCATTATAACAACAAATCATCACATCGACTGTTGCCATCAATGAAAATATGTCCAACAATCTACCCCTTTTTCATTGAGGGAAACCCACTAAATTCATATACAAAACTCCCCTTGTGATGATGCTTTCCTCTTATGAAGTTTTCCTTTTATGAAGTTTCTCTCCCCCTTTGACATCAATGGCAAAGGGTTTTTCCTCCTGTGGTAAATCTTTGTATGTTACTGACTAGAATCTGAACTTGGGTAACACTTATTACAATTATGTTCTACCTGCCATAACTGAATGACTCCCCCTGTCAATATGCTCTCTCTCTGCTTCTGACTACTCTCCCCCTTTGTTTCTGAAAAGGTAGCTCTTCCTGACAAGGTTTATTCCCCTGTTAATTTACTAACTTCTTATCTCAGTTGATTGGGATTTTTGTGTTTCAAATGAGTAGTATTCTTACGATATAGGTGGATATCAGTGGCCACCCACATTTTCCAACTGGCTCAAAACAATTTTCTTGCAATTTTGGTAATTTACTATTTTTAGCAATTTTTGGGTCCTGAACTTCCGAAGCCATTTTGAGGCCCTAACCGACGTTTTTTGGGAAAATGGGAGAAACATGGACTTTCCTTCGATGTTTCTCACACAAGAGTTGTATTCCTTGGATATATCTTTCTAACGGTGTATCGAGTGCCCTAAATAGAGATTGTATGCAAACGTTATGCCCCCGGAAAGTTAACATATCAACTACCTCCATCGGGGCCCACAAACCTTTTGGCTATTCATCTTTCGGGGTTAGGGTTTTGGATTTTCCTTATGTTAAAAATGACCTTAAAGACTCATTGTAATAATCATCTTCTTGTGAATTTGAGTAGCTATCACATCTCTTCTCAGAGATAAGCTGCCACCATTCTAGCAAGTCTTTCACTCTATATTTTTACAGTCTCTGTACATTTATTTCATTAATGGAAATCGTGTATTACTGTATATCTTTGCCTCTGGTTATATTTCCGATATATCTCTGTTATATTATTGTTTCTCTTTCAATATCTCTATATATTTCTATGTTATATCTCCGTTCTCATTTCGTGCCAAAAATAATCTGGATCATCTTGATACCAATTTTTGTAGTGATCAAGTCTTTTCAAAACTTAATCTAATTACTTTCTTATTTACTAGCCAAAATACTTCCCCTGAGTTTTTACTTAGTGTTCTCCCCCTTTGTTTCTAAATGGGTAGATTTTTTCTGATAGGGTCTCTCCTCTTGTTATCTCTACATGATGTCATGTACATCATTTTGTACATCAGAATGATTCTTCTGTGGATGTCGTTGTCTTACTGGAACACTGTGCAATTGTAGCTCATCATATTCAAACAACTCTTGGATCTGCCTATTGATTCTCATCGATCTCCAACCAGATGTATCCATCTTTATCCAAGATGCTTCTTTACTGTACATTTCTCTAGAGTTGTCTGAGAAATTTTATACTATGCTTATCACTCTTGTTCACTTGTTCAGTCTTTTCTATCCACATATGTGAGTGTCTTGGTTTTTTGAACTTTGTTCTTTGATATTCTATTATTGCAACTTCATTTTTCTTCCATGTTCCAATTACTCCTTTTTTCGTATTGTATGAAGCATTTCTCATTGACTGTTTTCTTGAGTTCCAACAGTTATAGGCTTTGTGGCCATATCCACCACAACTATAGCATCTCATAGTGTAACAATGTGCAGCAATATGTCCAACATGATTGCAGTTCGAACATCTTATATTATTGTTGAACCTACCAACTTGTTTTCTTCCATGATGCCTACAATCTAAGGCTTTATGACCATATTAATTACAAGAAAAACAATAACCATTAAAAACACTCTCATACCTTATTTGATTCATTCATGAAGGTGTCTCTCTTCTAAACTTGCTTTGAGGTATATGAGTAGCTTCTGGATGTCTTCCTTGATCTGATCTTCTAAATTTTGTAGTGTTGCCTTTATTTATTGAATGTGAAGAACCTGAGTCATACCTTCTTTCACTTTTTACAAATGAAGGAGTTGTGTCAGACCTATCTTCATCCTTTACAAATGAAGGACCTTTGTCAAACCTATATTCATCCTTTACAAATGAAGGACCTGTGTCAGACCTATTTTCACTTTTTACAAATGAAGGAACTGCATCAGGTTTCTTAGGAGTACTGATTTCCTCCTTGTTGTATCCAAGACCAGATTTGTCATTTGGTGATATCTGACTATCCAAGATCTCATACAAGGTCATGGAGTTGTTCAAGAACTTGATTTGGGTGTTTGACTTCTCAACTTTCTTTCTAAAATTCACAACTTCTACTTCCATCTCATGAAAAAATTCTTCCTTTTTGTTCAACTGGTTCCTCACTACCTCCTCCCTTCTTTTGGCTTCTTCAAGTTGGATTTTAAGATTGAAATAGCTTTCCCTTAGTTCTTTTAGATCTGCAAGGCTTTTTCTTGGTTCATCATCCTCCTTCTTTTCTTATTTTTCTTGACTGATTTCATTTTTCAATCTCTCGATCTCTTCTTCCTTTGCTTAATTGATTTCATTTTTCAGTCTCTCGATCTCCTCTTCCTTTTCTTTTGTTAGATCGGCAACTTTTGTTTTCAATCTTTTGATCTCTTCTTCTTTGTTTTCTAACTGAATCTTTTGCTCAAATATGATTTCTTCATTGTCTTTGAGCTTTTCTTTTATTTCCAAGATCTACCTTTGATTGCTAAGCTCATCATCTTCCTTCTTTTCTTTTACTTGACTAATTTATTTCTTCAGCTTCTCGATCTCCTCTTATTTTTCTTCTTACTGATTATCTTGCTCATATATTATCTTTTCATTGTCCTTGAGCATTTCCTTTATTTCCAAGATATGCTTTTGACTCCTTTCAAGAAATTCTTTAGTGTAGTCATGAAGATAGCTATAGTTTGAATCATTATGGTCATATCAGTTTTCACAAAGACTCCAATCAACCTTTTGTTTGGCCTTAGATAGTTCTTCTTATACTTCTTCCATGAGATAAATGCTAACATAACATTCTTTTATTGTATCTAATTCTTCTTCTTTACTTGCAAGGGAGGATTCAATATCAACATTATTGCAATTGAAATATTGTGGGGAGACTTTACCTTTATTGATGGTTGAGTATTCCTCTTCATCCTTGATAGGAATGTCTTATATGTCTTGTCTTTTGATTTGATATTTCTCTTCTAACTTCAACCATAAGTCCTTGGCAGATGTGCATAGTCATGTGCTTGCCTTGACTGTATCTGGAAATCCGTTGAGAAGAATCTTCAATGCCACTTCATTGTTCTTCCTTGATCTTTTTGGACTATAATATTGGATAGATTCTTTGATGTAGTTAAATCCCGAGGATTTCTTACTACTGAATTCTAAACTTTCATATCCTTTTGACTTCAAATATTGTTTCATATTTTCTCTCCATGAGGAATAATATGTTCCATCAAATAAGGGAGCTTCAATTGCGGAGAGAGCCATCTGTCCACCCATTTCTTCATGATCTACCTTCCAGTGGTTAAATTGTGTTGAAGGAACCCGCTCTGATACCAATTGTTGAACACACCACCCACACTAAGAGGGGGGTGTGAATTAGTGTGTGGATTCTATATTTTCTTCTTACAAGTTAGCAGTTAAAACATAATTGAAAAGATTAATAACAATTAAATCATAATCACCATGGACAAGAGATACCAGATGTTTGTATAAGATTTTGTATAATGTATTTGTATATATGTGAATACAGTAATAAGAATTTTCCCAGCACCAACTATTTGTTTTCAGCACCAACTCCTCAGAGACCACCAACTCTCAAGAGATAACCAACTCTCAAGCAAGACCCAACTTGTCATAAGTCCCATCTTGCTGATAGAACATAGTCTATCCAAATAGAGTTCATTCAAATCTAGTAGTAGTGATCCATTATAGAATCAACTCTATCTCATGATCAGGGTTGTACCATAAATGCTCATCACCACACTTCATCCTCTGTCTAGAATTCACGCCTTCTTCTCTTTATCCTTCCTCTAATATTCATGCCTTCTTCACTTCTTCTTCCCTCTGGTATTTGCACGGAACTTGGGTCTGTATCTCCTTCATTTTCCTCCGCAAGACACTCTTTCTCAGTGAGCCTATATTTTCCACAAGCCCAATCTCTTCCACAAGCACACAATCTAGTAAACCAATCATGGTTGTATTTATACTTGCCTATGCTCAAAACTTGTTTAAGTTATTAAGCCGACTTGTGCAACAAGTTATAACTAACTTGTTTATTTACAATAACTTTTGGGACCACCAGAGATCATCGTTTCGAGTCTTCAACTTTAAACCTGGCATCCCCTTTTACTTTCATAAATCGATCATAGGCATGGATCGATTTCCTTCATCTCTGTGATAACATAAATCTGCGCTTCCTTCAAACCATGTTCATATGATCATTGGCATAGAACCACTGGCTTATCAATTTAAGTGACGCATTACATTTTTCCCTTTAAATATCTTTACCATATGACTAACAGCGGTGACCTCACGTGAGGTGATACAAGCGCTTGAGTGCTTATCAATTCAACAATCACGATTCAATCTCTCGATGAGATGGATGATTGTCGAGACTTCGGGACTTCGCCCTTCGGGTCTTCGGGAATTCCAACCTTTCAAATCTCTCGAATACGATTTCACCGAACAGATCGAAAGGTTCACATTTATATCACGGAACCATATCAATGGTCATATTTGATCCTTACATTTGTCCTTTCATTCCTTAATCTGGCGGTCAGGACTTAATCAAGCATTGAGATGGATGGCCACCAATGACTCTGTGACTTCGTCTATTATACTTATGCTATGCTTCCACTAAGTTTTGATCAACGATTGGGAGTACACCCGACATTAGATCGATGGTTGAGATCTCCTTCGGGTCTCTGGACTTTGGATATTTCAAATCTCAACCCCTTCTTTCCTCCTTACGTCAATCTTCTGGAGTTGTCAATCTACTGACGCATGTCCCTTTCAGGTCAATGGTCGAGATCTCCTTCGGGTCTCCAAACTTCAGAGATTTCAAATCTCAACCCCTTCTTTCATCTGGAGTGATCACCTATTGAGTAAGTCATAAACGGTAAAGACCGCTTGTTGTCGATTAACGCTTCCACTTACACTATCCTTCCACTGTAGTAAATCAGCGGATGAGAATGCTCTCGAAGTGATCTTTAGATCGGACGTCTCGTGTCAACTTTGGGACTTCAGCATTCGCGACTTCGGGACTTTGGGCAAGTGCTGGTGGTAAAAATCCTGAAGCAAAACTCTCGTAGTGACGTAAATTGCTTATGTCACTTGATGATGTCTCACAAGCTGAGTATCTTTCGCATGCCACTCAGATTCGTGATTTGCACATACCTGAAATGTCGAATCAACTTGACACTTGTCATTATCTGATTGTGCCATGTGTCCTTATTGATGTGGATCTCCTCATGTGGCACATGTTCTTCTCCTTGATATAACGGTTATCCTAACTCTCGATGTATCTTATATCCACGGTTGAGAGAGACTTCAGACCTTCATCCTTCAGGACTTCAGGATTTTTTACATTTCTTGGCGGTGAAACTCCCGAAGAAATTCTCCTAGAGTGACGTAACTTGATTACATCACTTGTTGACATGGAACGAGCCAATTTACTCTTGACTCTTGTCATCATCTGATTATTCCATGTGTATTTGCTGACATGGTCTGCCACATATCTTTTGTTGTCATGTTCTGCTGACATGTTCTGCCACATGTCCATGTAGACGTGGTATTCTGATGTAGTCTGCCACGTGTCTTTGTTGACGTTGTCTGCTAACCAACAACCCTAATCCAATGGTCATCGTATATCCTCCATATCCGATGGTCTTTATTCATTTTGGATTTCAGGCTTCGGGTAATTCAACTCTCAAACTGAAAAATCTAAAGTGAGATTTTTTCAAAGCTTAACCTCCTCGCATATTTGGACCTGAACTAAATGTTGTTCGTCAATCATGATCCTAAATCGATGGATCGATCTGTCTGTGATACATTTCTTCTAGCTTATCATGTCCATCCACATAGAATGATCCAACGGCTGACAAAAATTCACATAAATGAGATCTCATATCTTTTACCTCACTTATCCTATCCTTCCACTCGAAAATGATCCGACGGTTGACGGGAATTCAAGTTTGATCCGACAGCTGAAGGGTATTCGGATGATAAAACTCTCAAACCTTTTACCTTGCTTAACCTATCCTTCCACTTTAAAATGATCCAACGGTCATGAAGACACTCGAAGAAGATCAAAGATCAAGGATGATTGTGGAACCACAAATTGTGAGGGATTTAACTCGTCACCAAAACTCCACAATTTGAAGTTGTGCGAAGTTGTTGAGTCAACCACAATCATCGATCTTTGAAGCTATAAGATCAACGGCCCTGACTAATTGCAGGATTGTAACTAGCACGATATTTAATTCTTCTTTCGATCTCTACAATCTATCCTTGTCGTTGATATGGCGATTGTGCATCCGACGGTCACAACTCAATCCGAATTAATCTGATCGCTTGTTGGATCAATCACAGTCATAAATATCCAATTCTATGAGATTTGTCGATCTAGACCAATTGCAGGATTGGAACTATTGATTCGTTTAATTCTCCTTCTGATCTCTACAATCTATCCCTGTCATTGATCTAGCTTGCATATCAGATGGTCACGATCCTCCAACAATCCTCAAGCCCACAGTCACTCATATGACCGACATCCGTAATATTTAGACAATCAACTCAGTCAATCTCTTGATTGGATGGCTGCTGAGGCTTCTTCACTCTAATTGGATGGTTGTTGAGGCTTCTCACCCTGAGATTACGCTTTTCCTTCCAAGATTTGATTTCTTCATTTGCTAACCCTCCTGAGCTTTTATCATAGGAACATTGGCAATCCTATCATGATCAAAAATAATCATGAATTGCTTCAGCCTATCTCTGCATCATGTTCTCTCCTCCTCCTGAGCTTACGCTTTCGATATCTTCATATTGTTTGACATCTTATGCTAACTAATATACCATTGACATCAATGACAATCTCATCTCTGGTAAATCACAATGATAATTCATTATAACAACAAATCATCACATTGATTGTTGACATCAATGACAATGTGTCCAACAGTGATTTGATACTTTAAGAAATTTTATTTCCTTCTGCTCCTCCACCACTTTTGGTGGTATTCTCCATGTCTCTAATACCTTCTCCTATATTTCCTCTAAATATGTCACAAATATACTAGAGTTGGCCTTTCTTTCCTTTGCGACTGATGTGTGCCACAATGTTTCATATTGTTCTTTGCAACACTTTATGATCCTCTGACAAAATGCCTTATATTTTGGGTGTCTCCAACCTACTAATGAAATAAGTATGAGTAGCCATGCATAGCATAACTCTGTGCCTMAGTCCTAAGCATCCTGACAATCATCCAAAAATAAGTTTAATAAATATGAACTCCAACTAAATACAGTCCCCTTCACGCACTGTGAAGCTGTTTTTATCACCCCTAGTGGTGCCTCCTCCTTCTGAYACTTCCTTAGTAATTTTCAAGCCACTAACTTCATTGCTAACCTTGTCGCAGGCTCATTGATTATGTTGATTACAATTCCCCTCGATCCTCTCACTGTTCCATAGGTTTTCTTCATTTCTTCTGCTAAKGTCTTCTCCTTAGTTTTATCATCCAGATATTGTTGAGGTTTCTCAGCATCAATTGGCATACATATGATATGCACAATCAGATCAACATCGATTTAAACTGGCTTGTCCAACCACATAATCCCCCCATGTACTAATGCCAACAATTGTTTGACGCATTTATTCACATCCTTTCCACATCCAAAATGAGGGATCTCCAATAAGCTCATTATCCTTGTGTTGTATAATCTTGTTATCCACTGGTTTAGTTCAAGTATTGGGACTCCTGACGCACTTACCCATTTACTATCCATATATACATGCGGCTCAAATTCAAAAAACAATTCTATGTCTGCTACGTCATGATCTAAATACCTCAATCTTTTTACACATCCGAGAATATTGAGGAGAATTGTCACTCCTTCTAGTATGTGCGGTAATGTTATCACAACTTCTTCCTATTTGTGAGGAAACCTCTGAACCAGTTGTTTCCCCGTGCTCTTTTCCATCGTAGTGGATGGCCCTGCTTCCTAGTGTTCATCCTCTTTTGATTTTGCATCCAATTTGGGTTCTCCTTTAACGTCCTCGACTTGCACCTATTCCTATGTTTGTGGCCCTCTGTGTTAAGCCCTAATATTGGTTCATTACCCCTTAATTGGGGCATATTATATTAGTAATGTTATTTTATTTATGTCATCTTTATGCCATTAGTTGTAATTATACCTCCTAGTCTCCTATATATACCAAGGAGACATTTTCATTTTGAATCGTCTTGTACTTGAACATTTAAGTGGGGTAAAAGGAGGTTGCCCCCTCAAAAAGGCTTATTATCTAAAATTATCTCTTTTTCAAGGCATTGAGTACCTTTTTTGAGGTTTTTCTATGCTATATTGATATTTGGTTCTTAACATATGGTATCATAGCTCAAGGTCTTGGGGTTTCACTGCTACATCTGAGACACCTTGGAATTTTCGCTATAACTTTTTTTATACAACGTTTCAGAAGGAAATTCTTGGAGGATATTTAGTAGACAGAAAAAGGTACGTTAGGTTCAAAATTCAGCTCTTGCGGCCATACACTTTCATAGATACAGCCTATACAAGATAGGGTTCTGGAATCATCCTGAACTGAGTCATTGCAGAATTTTCGCTATAAACAATTTTTTGTAATGTTTCGGACCCTGAAATATAGAGGATATTTACATAAATTAGTAAGGTATATTTGGTAAAATGTTCCGCTTCTGGGTCATCTTAAATTTGTAGATACACCCTGTGTAAGATAGGGTATCTGACTAGTCCTATTGACTAGTCTCAAGAAGGTGTTCCAGGAAAAACAATCATAACTTCTTCCTAGAGTATCCAAATTGAATGGGACTGGTTCCATTGGATCGTGGACAATCTGTAGTATTTCTGGTGTGAGTTTCATAATTTTGTATCAATTCTTTTGTGTGGGTCACGCTATACAAGTGAGATCTCCTGGAAAGGCCAAAAATCGGTAAGTTGTGGGGAAGTTACCATAAATTCCACTTGGCACATCCAATTTTGATCAGACCTGTGGCATTGCAGAGAAGAAATATTAGAGAAATACATAAAAGAAAGTGTCATACCCAGAAGGGCCGAAACATGGGAGATACAACAGAAGAAATATTGTCTAGAAGAACTACCTCAAAATCAAGGTTCAAAAGTGATACTTGGCCAACATGCCACCAAAAAAGGGAACTTCTACACCAAATGAGCCTCCAAAAAATCCTACTTGGACTCTTGATGAAGGTGAAGAAATGCGTAGGGACATAAATGAACTACAAAAGAATATGGATTCAATGGAATCTAAGTTGGATACTAAGTTGGATTCAATGGAAGCTAAGTTGGATACTAAGATGGATTCAATGGAAGCTAAGTTGGATACTAAGATGGATGGTTTAAAAGGGGAGATCATGGAAGTATTGAAAAATTTCGTAACAGAGAAGACACTTGAAAGTGAAAATGCA
>SNQJ01S0148493.1:1498-17667 GCA_010110895.2 Picea sitchensis | reverse complement strand
TTATTTAAATAATAAAGAGAAGTGAAAAAATCAAGAAATGATAAAGTAAGATGAGAAAATCAAGAAGGAATATTTAAATGATAAAATATTGGAGAAATTTCTATTTATGGAAAGTGGTTAACCATAAAATAAGGAAGATAAGTTAAGTGACCTATAAATGGGTTAAGTGACCTAGAGGATAAAAGTATAAATAAGATAGCAATGGTCTCTTGTAAATCATATTTTTTGTGGATCAATGGAGAGCTTCTTGTAATAATATATTTTGGAGTATTGATGAAGAGCTTCTTGTGAGAGCTTTTTGAGCATTTTTGGTGTGGAAAACTTGAGCATATTGAAGATCTATAGGTGACTAAGGTAACCAAGGATATCCAAGCCGAATTTCAGAAGGAAGGTGAAGAAAAGAGGGTCGGAATTAAAGGGAGGATAAATTCTTTTGATGATGTTTTCTAAGGTATGTTATTTACAGGTCATCTCACCATTTTCGCTATAATTTTTTTTTATAATGAATCAGACCATGAAATTGCTATGCCATTGAGAAAGCATACCCAAGTATATGTGGTAAAAAATTTAGCTTGTGGGTCGTTGTATTTTGGGAGTTACACTCCATGGAAAATAGGGTTTGTGGCTAGTCCCGAGACTAGTCAAAAACAGGGGTTTCGGGTAAAAACGTCATAACTTTTTCATAATAGATACAAATTCAGTGAGACCAAATGTGTTGGTTAGGGTACAATCTGTAGTATGTTGTGTAACAATTTTAGATCAATTCAACTAATATTTTTTGTGGGGCATGCTCTACAAGGTCGTTCTCTAGAATAAGTCAGAATTCAACAAGGTATGTCATTTTTGCTATAACTCCTTTTGTGAGAGGTTCCAAATAGTGCCACCTGGAGGAATTGCATAAAACACACTGAAGAACATTGTGTATCAGTTTCATATCTTTATTCATTACAAGTACACAGTTATGATTATTTCAAGTTGGGGTTGTTGACTAATCCAAAACTAGTCATGGTTGAGACAAGCAGTTGATGAGTTGACACATACATGAGGTGTATAGTTGATGATGCTGGTACATATTGATGAGTCATTGTTGATGAGTAGTTGACACATTATTGGTATATACTTGGCCCATGTTTGGATGCACGTGTTTATGTTACAAGTTGATTATAGGTTGTTTGGCACAGGTTGATGCATGGTTGATGCACTTGTTTATGTTGACAGATTGATATATGTTGAGGATTGTTGCCTCATCTCAGTTGGTGCTAAGAATGTAAGCTGAGTCTTGCATATAGAGCTGGTGCTCTTGTAGAGTTTTACTCTATTCAGTTGTTACTGAAAAACCCCCGGATTGAAGTCCATAATAAAATGAAAAATTGTACATACATCTTGTCTTCTTTGTGTTCCTTGTGGAGATGATTTGTTGTTGATATGTATTCACATATAACTGATTATAAATGACATAAATGAGTAATGAGCAAATGTTGAATGTTAACTAAGGAGTTTTTGTGTAAGGGGGAAGTTTTGGGAAAAAGATCCCCACACTCATTCACCCCCCTCTAAGTGTGGTAGGTGTGTCCAACAATTGTCATGAGTGTAGCTAATTTCCTATCCAAACAAGAATTGATAAACAAATTCTAATTTCCTATCCAAACAATAATTGATAAACAAATTCTAACTTCGGTGTTGACTATTTCAAATAGCCCGAAGCCTCTTAAACTTGTTAATGATGACTAAGAATAACCTATAATTGTAGATGCCTTGATAACTAAATGAGGCCTTGCCCCTATTTACCATGATTAACTCTCTTTAACTACATATTTAGTTATTTCTTAGTGTTTGTTAATGATAACTAAAAATAACCTATAGTTGTAGATGTCTTGATAACTAAATAAGGCCTTACCCCGATTTACCATGATGAACCCTTTTTAGCTACATGTTTGATTATTTTTTAGTGTTTATGATTGGGCTTATTGGCTTGTGGTTCTTTGTGTGCCATTTTATGTTATTTTGGACTTAGCTATATGTTTGATTATTTCTTATTTCTTAGTGTTTATGATTGGACTTATTGGCTTGTGGTTCGTAGAGTGCCATTTTATGTTATTTTGGACTTGTATTCAAAGTGACCTGGGCGTTTTTGTCTAAACCAACCCAGACTTTTTACTTTTGTTAATATATGCAGTTGTTACATGTGAAACCATGCTATGTTTCATTGCATTTCATTGCATTTCAAGTTTTTATTGCTTCAAAGATTTTGAGTCCGAGGGAACATTCTTTAATTATCTTGTCGTCCTGTGGCGAAGTTTCATTATCTTACCCCTTTTCGATATGGAAAATGGACAAAATTTGTTCCCAGTTCGCTGATAGCAGCAATGGTAAATACCAACTATTCCACTTTGATTCCGTGAATGAAGAAATTCAGGCATTTGACTCTGTATTGGCCAGTGGCACAGTCCAAAGCAAAAGCATGCAATATACAAAATTGGCTCTCTACCATGAGCAGCGAACGAGAAATAGAAGAAGAAGAGGCGACGCAGGTATTTCCGAGTGCAGATTTGTACGCTCATATGTTGCAGAGATGCATCGACATGAATTGCTTGGAAGATGGGAAAATAATTCATGGGTACATGATAAAATCTGGGTTCAAGCTGTCCGTCTTTATAAACAATCGTCTCATCCACATGTATGCTAAATGCGGAAGTGTGGAGCGTGCACGACAAGTGTTTGACAAGATGCATGAACGAGATCTCTATAGTTGGAGTGTCATGGTTGCAGCATACGCTAAATGGGGTAGCATAGAGGATGCAAGAATACTGTTTAACAGAATGCCTGAACGGGGAGGCCTCTCATGGAATGTGATGATTGCAGGATATGTCGAGCACGGGCACTTTGAAGAGGCTCTCAGAATTTTTGGCGAAATGCATCTCTCAGGGACGAAGCGAAACCGGTACACTTTTGCTAGTGTTCTGAGTGCTTGCACAGGCTTAGCGGCTCTGCTAGTGGGTGAGCAGGTTCATGTTGATGTTCTCAGGACAGGATTTGAATCAAATGCTTTTGTTGGTACTGCTCTTGTAGACATGTATGCCAAGCATGGAAAAACAGGATATGCACGCCAAGTGTTTGACAAGATGCCTGAAAGAGACACGGTCACATGGACTGCAATGATTGCAGGATATGCTCAGAATAGGTGCAGTGCTGAGGCTCTGGATCTCTTTCAGGAGATGCAAGAGGCCGGGGCAAAGCCAAATCACTTGACATTTTCAGTAATTCTCAGTGCTTGTGCTGGGCTTGCAGCTCTGCGACAGGGTAATCAGGTGCACGCTCAGATTATAACCATTGGGTGTAAGTTAAATGTGTTTTTAACAAGCGCCCTTTTGGATATGTATGCAAAATGTGGTACTATAGCTTATGCACGCAAATTGTTTGACAGAATTTTGAAACCAGATGTGGTCTCATGGAATGCAATGATTGCAGGATATGCCCTGAATGGCTGTAGCAGAGAAGCCCTTCAACTTTTTGAAGAAATGCTACAGGCTTCTGTAAAGTTGAATCACAGCACCTTCTTTGGGGTTCTATCCGCCTGCAATTATGYAGGCCTGGTAGATGAAGGGCGTCAGTACTTCGAGTCCATGAGTCGAGATCATGGCATTGAACCAAGAGGAGAGCATTACGCGTGCATGATTGATCTTCTAGGCCACACCGGGCACTTGGAAGAAGCGGTAGGCATTGTAGACAGTGCACCCTTTGAACCAAATGCAGTTATGTGGGGAACTTTGCTTAGTGTCTGCAGATGTCATGGCAATGCAGAGATTGGAAGGCGTGCAGCCGAAGTCCTGTATGAGTTGGAACCCCATAGTGCTGCGCCTTATGTGCAGCTTGCAAAYATCTATGCTGCTGCTGGMAGGTGGGATGATGTAGCAGAGGTAAGAAAAACAATGAAGGACAGGGGACTCAGAAAGAAACCAGGATGCAGCTGGATCCAAGTCAAGCACAAGGGCCATGCTTTTGTGGTGGATGACAGATCACATCCACAAACAGAGGATATATATGCCACATTAGATAAATTGGCCGAACAAATAAAGGCAGCAGGGTATGTGCCTGATAAATCATTTGCGCTCCATGATGTTGCTGATGATCACAAGGAGCAAAGTCTGTGTCATCACAGTGAGAAGCTTGCAATAGCATTTGGTCATATGAGCACACCCCTGGGAATGCCTCTCCGAATCATCAAGAACCTTAGGATGTGTGGCGATTGTCACAATGCAACTAAGTTCATCTCCACGATTGTTTTGAGAGAAATTATTGTTAGGGATGCAAATCGCTTCCACCACTTCAGAGATGGGTTATGTTCTTGCCGAGATTTTTGGTGAGAATACAAGGATCACCTATTCTTATATGCATTTCAGGCTCTCTGAGAAGTCATGCCTTAACATCCTATCACCGATAACAGAGGTCTTGAGAAAATGATAATAAGAATGAACATTCTTATTTATCACTCAATGAATTGCTATGAAGTTTTCAGAATGCTTTTTTCCTAGAAAGTTACAATTTGTTTATACTGAACTACTTGTGAGTCCCTTGATGGGGATTTAGTTCCACATTAATATGACTACTATTATACTAGTTTATATTTTATTATTTCAGATATTGCCTTTGTGATGGCTTCTGGCCTTGTAATATCCATGTAATCTTCCTAAAATGGACCGTGATGACGATGGGGTCTCCATGTCATATCAATCCAGTTAACTGTTATGGCCTCTGTTTCTCGATGCTCCATTATTTTCTCCATATTCTTCCATTGTGCTACACATCCTACTTCTATACTGCAAGGAAAGAAATTGAAAAATATATATAAAAATAAAAATTCCTCRTCCACCATTCCCAATTTTTGTCTTATGTTCTTTTTCTCTTGCCCCGCTCCTCTAAGAGTCTTGCTCTATGTTTTGCCTCTGCTAACTTTCTTTTGTTCCACTTTGTCCTCTAAGAGTCTTGCTCTATGTTTTGCCTCTGCTAACTTTCTTTTGGTTCCACTTTGTCCTTGCATTTAATCTGACCTTCTTTGATCTATAGCTTGAAACCCTTCAAATTTTCGTTGTCTACTTTTGATGTGATACCCTCCTCTCTTACTTTCTCTTCCTTGTGATTGATCCATAGCTTGACACCCTTCAAATTTCCGTTGTCTACATTTGATGTTATACCATCCTCTCTTGCTTTCTCTTCCTTGTGATTTCTGCTTTTGTGATGTTTTCATAATTGCAAGCATATTGAAATGTAATAGCAACTTCTTTAATTTGACACTAACATCTCTTAACAAACAAGAGAGTAGACATAGTTTCCAGACATCAAAACTAATTTGAATGATATTCAACAATGTAATAGTACACATAAATATGTGAAAGTTTGTCTCAAAATAAACACACTCTCTTATCACATAAACTTGTTGAGAGAATATCCCAACCACACACTTAGGAGCTAAACAAGTTGAAGAGAATCTCCCATATCCAACTAGATCTAATAACCTATTAATCTTAGAAGAAGACCACTCACATAGAAATAAACTCTACATCACAATGACCAATGCAATAACAAACCACAACTTTCTTGTATAATCATACATTATTCTATAAAAGTAGGAGTTAATAGTTCCAATTCTCCCCCTTAATGAGTACTTGTCGTAATCTTTGTCCAATCAAGTTTTCGTCATCATCTTTCATTGGTTCAATGCATCAAATGCTCCACCAAGAATTGAAAACACGTCAACAAAGCCTACATGTGGTCCAACTTAGCACTTGCATCTTATAACTCAATCATGTAGACATTGTCAAATTGTCAATGTCCATACAAATGAACAACCATCCACCAAAATGCATGGGTAGCTAATTGTTGCAATTGTCAATCTAGTAGAATGCCCTACAAGTACATCATTCATTCAACTCTTTGATGAACTCCCCTGAGTGTACAAAAAACTTCAAGTTTCTAGGCCTATCACACCCCCCAAAGCTCACAACCAACACAGTCCACTAATAGTGTTCAACTAACACACAACCCATTGTTTCAAGTGTTAAGAACTTATTGACAATACTAAACTATAACGAGCAAGTTACTGAATCAACAGAGACACATGGCAAAGGGGTATGCATGCCTATCCAAGTCTTTCAATGGTATGCCCTTTACATGTTACATACATAGAGAAAGGTACATACCATTTACATACATCGGATACAAGCTTTATGCATTCCCTAGTTACCATTATAAACTTTTCTTAAATACAAACTCTAGGTAAATACATAACTCAATATCTTCAAGGACCAATACATAGGATCTACATATACCATCCTAGACTTGCTACAAACACAAAGGTGTTATTCACATTTCCATATGATCATTGTTTTTACTAAACACAAACTTTACCTTATTTGTCCAACACCAATTGATCTCACCTATTGCCATAGGAAATATCATCATTGTCCTTGGAAACAAACTTCAAAAACTCCCTACTACATCCAAAACAACATCAATGTTTTCTTTGTTGTAATCTCATCATTCCAACTTAGAATTAACTTTGGCATCAACACTTGACTTCTTCAGCAAAAACAATGTGGCTTCACTGCATCTTTAACTGCCACAATAGCCAACCGATGGTTATTCATCCTAGTAATTCACTTCCATCTCTTAAGCGAAGTGTCCATGCTCCTCCATCAACATTCACTTAAAGCACTGTGATCTCAAACAACATACTAGTTGGGAACCAACTATACCTTTGGGCCAAACATTAATATCACATAGATTCATTGGGAACCTATTGTACTCCAGGGCTTAACATCAACTTGACTTAAACACTGAGCAATTGGCCAACCTATAGACATATATATATCGACCACAACACCTAGGTACCCATCGACGATGCCCGTTAGTGTGCTAGGAAAATAGTCTGGATATATGATGTCTCTGAGTCAATCTACAAACTCTATGCTTGTCATTTCAAAGACTTATGGCACCATCATTGTCAAATAACCTCTCATCAAGGAATAACTAGAGGAAACAAAACAAACCAATGTTTCCTAGTTGTCAAACCTATTAATTCTTCCTCTTTATTCCTTTGTATTGTGTGCAAGGGAAATAACATTTCCCATCACCAATCTCAAGAAGATTGAGAAGATTTTGAGATGGTTTCTCACAATTGCTAGTCTTCCAAATGGAATTGCATTCATCAAAATCAACATCCATGGCGAGAGTCAATGCTTCATTGATAAAAGACTATATATAAGCCAATCAATTAGATGCACCAACATTCAAGTTAGGGTTATTTGGCATTGTTTTCTATTTCAACAAAATATTCAATGCATTCATTAGTACAAAGAGAATGCATTCAAAGAATTTTACAAATAGATAATTCAAATGGTAAAATTTCGATTATGGGTAGAAAAATTTACCTATAGCAAAATTTCACCTACTCCCAACTCTTCCAAAAAAGGGTTTTTTTTTTTGGGGCAACCATATTTTCATTGTTGTGGAAATTTTTTTAATCAACAAACATGTCGGTAGTATAGAATAATCATCATCAAGACTTAAAAAAACATAAAATGTCGCTTATTCGACATCCAGTTGACAACATTTTTTTAACTCTACCAAAATGTTATGATCAAAAGAGACATTGCTTAAGAGACATCACTGTCAGCGCTTAAGAGATGTTAAGAACATCATTTATTTGACATTATCTTGAGAATGTTGCTTAAGCGACATCTATTGAGGCCAAAACCTAAAATACAACTTCAATACACATTTTTTAACTAGATTTCGACATTGAAAATAGTTTTTTTCCATCAAATATCAATTCAAACGTCCAATTTCAACCCAAATGTAGTAGTGATGTTTGTATGTTGCATGTGTTTGTTCTTTTATATAATATTAGTGAAATTGATATGGTGCCTGTCATATGGAACCTCCTACCAACAAAGATACTAGAAATTATCTTTCTATGACTCCCTTTACCCAAGGTTATCCATTTCAACACTATTTGCAAATAATGTAATCAAATATTATTTGATAAGAGTTTTTTTTGACATGGAAACAATGTGGAGAAGAAGAAATTTGAGTTTTGGTTAACTTAGCAACCATTTGTGAGTGACATTTCCGTAGAGGTTATGCTAATTAAATAGGAAAGTTATCACCTATGTCAATGTCATTCCAAGTAATATATATATAATTGAATCTACATATGGTTCAATTGTTTTTTCTTTTTTTGCCCATTAAAAGTTTTAATAGAAATAACTACTATATTCTAAATCTTTTCCTTTCATGAAGACTTCTACATTTATAGGTTACATTGGTGTTGGTTATTGAGATTTAGTTATACTCCGAGAAATGTGGAGTAACAAAAATTCCATTGAAAATATTTGATATATAGTAGTCCTCTCATAAAATGGACACAAACATATGTTCCTCATGCCTTAAAAAAAAATTGTTTTCCATAATGGAAAAATATATTGACTACGTGTTCATGTCATTTTTGGAGAGTATCCTATATATGCATACAACATGCATGGATATATATTGAAAAGAATAAATGAGGTTTGCATTTTATTTACCAATCATGTATTAAAATGTCTATTTGTTTAGTAGTGCTTAGTAGTGTATTGCATTCAACTTCTATGTTTGATGAATGATGGTGCAACTACAATATGGTCAATAGTAAAAATTGCAAATGAAAGTTTTCCACCATTTTTTACATTCTCTACTAATACATTGAACAACTTTATTTAGGATGGTGATGGTTTTCGATGGAATTTAATATCCAATTTGACATTAGATATAAATAAGAAGTGCCCTAGATATTTTCCAATGTCTACAATTGGTAGTATCATACTTATATGCAAATAAACAAATACTCAATTTTTCTTCTATGACTTGACCACTACATTGTGTGGTAATGCAACTGAAAATGAGGTATCAACATCCAGACATTCCCAATTAAGCATTCTAATAGTTGAAATTTTTTATGAACTCATTCAAAACATTACTCTTTTCTCAGTTTCTCCAAATATGAATTCAATTAATAATACACTGATAATTTGTTAAAAAACAAAAAAGTTTAGTTATTATTGTTTTGTATAAAAAGATAAAAAACTTCTAAAAATATATTTATGTACATAAACTTTTTTTATATCTTTCTTAAAAAAGAATCGTTAAATATGATATGTCATATTACCCTCCTTTAAAAAATAAAATAAAGCCACTAGTTTATGTTGTTATATACGAAATGGAATTTCAGTTTCTTTCCCATCATAAAAGATGAATTAATTTTTTCTTTCATTTTCTTAGCTATAGAATTGAATTTACCTTTTATCATTGAAAAGAACTTACATGTTATTTTCATGTTAATTTGTATATGGTATATTTTTACAATCAAATAGTTTCCATGATATGTTCTCTCTACTTTATACTTTATTCTTTATAAGAAAACATATTGTTTTGTTATATATGAAATGGAATTTTTTTCATGCTTATTTCATATTTAGTTACTATTTTATATCTCTCCCCTTTATCCTTAATATCTTTTTGTTTACTTGTAATATTATCTGACATTGTTAAAAAATATTAATGTGTATATCCTCTTTTTTTTGTTTTTTTTTTTACAGAAACGGTTATAGATTATATTAATGGGGTGGACTAACCATAGATCTGATTACAAAATGGCTTCAAATTTTTTCGGGTCTGACTTCCTGAGCCATTCTACTTCTATAGCTATAGACTAGTGAACTGAACGACTTCTAAGCGAACTGGATTAAATTTAAGTGTCGAAACTTCAGTCACTGTTTCAGCATAAGACTCAACCCTGTTTCAGCATATGTCTCAGGACTATTTCAACATTTGTTACAGCGGTGTTTCAGCATATGTTCCAGCACTTTTTCAGCATATGTTCCAACACTGTGTTTCAGCATCTGTTCCAGCACTGTGTTTCAACATCTGTGTTTCAGCATATGTGTTCCAGCACTGTGTTTTAGCATCTGTTCCAGCACTGTGTTTCAGCATCTGTTACAGCGGTGTTTCAGTATCTGTGTTTCAGCATCTGTGCTTCAGCATCTGTGTTCCAGCACTGTGTTTCAGCATCTGTTCTAGCACTGTGTTTCAGCATCTGTTCCAACACTGTGTTTCAACAATACAACATTGTTTCAGCATATGTTCCAGCACTGTGTTTCAGCATCTGTTCCAGCACTTTGTTTCAGCATCTGTTCTAGCACTGTGTTTCAGCATATGTTCCAGCCCTCCTTTGCACAACCATCTACTATTTTTACACGCTGTTGTCCTTTTGATTTTGATTATCATCTTTCTCAGACGTCTTCTGCTTTCTGCATTCTTTTACGAGCTGCTGTCCTTTTCAAGGAATACATTTCTTAACTGGATCCCCACCGTTTACGCTGAGTTCTCCTTGGGACAAAAGGCAGCCTTCGTTGGCTAGTTTGTTTGCTTCTTTGTTTGAGTATCTGAGAATATGGTAGCACTTGAAGGAGGTAAAGTCTATTAATGTGTATATCCTTATAGATATGTCATTCAACAATAAAAATGAGGATATTGAAAACTAAAATCCATCCTAAACATCATCCAAAAGAAGAGATCAATGTCGCTAGAGATTATATCATTGAAAAAAAAAACGATGTCAAACATCATTTAAATTAACAAAAAAAAAAGCACATCAACAAACACATGAGAAAAAAAATTCATGTTCAATTATCTCATGATGTTCTTGATTCTCGATATCAACAACCCTCCAAATTACAAAGCTTGGTTGATATCATGTAAAAATCATATGTTTCAACTGAATTTTCACAACCAATACCCTACATATAATAATGATGGTTGTGCAAACCAAATTATTAGAATAAATCATTATGATGAGAACCATCCATGCAAAATAATTCAACCAACTTTAATGGTATCACTTTTATAAGTCAACTACTATTCATAACAAATGATATAGTGACCAGAAACAACACGAGTCGAGTTGAAATATAAAATGCAGATGATGGATGTACTAACATTGGTGAGAGAGCTATTTCTCTTGGAAGAACAAAGGTATTACACCATTGTCGTACAATATATTTTCAAAACTCATCATACAAATGTAATTTTCTGTTTATACAATATTTATATATTGAATGTGTTTATATCGAATGTTCATGATATCAATGCTAACTCTTCTACAAATGGGGCATTTAGTGAATAAAATGGTGTAGTACCAATAAATAAAGAAGAAAGAGATGAAAAGGAGAACATGAATAGTAGAGGCAATAGCAATGCCCAAACGACTTTTTCTCTCAGAACAAGAACGGTTTTATCCACAACCAAATATCATAATTCAATTAAATGGAGAAACTTTTTTCTATGTAATATTTATATATATTATACAATTCATTTGTAAGATTAACATATTGGATTTCCAGGATACTAATATCGAGGTGGAACAACCATACAAAAAACTCAAAATTGTGACTATGTCAAAATTCCAATACCAAGCATTGTCCAACATGTTTCCACATCTACAAATGATATAATAAAAAGGATATGCATAAACCAATCAATCAATGATGTTCATATGAGCATTGCTAATGAAATGCCCCAAAACATGTTTGTAGAAAATCAAGTTCAACGCAACTAGGTTATGGAGATGCATTTTTGTAATGCCCTTCTAGAGCTTCATAGCTAAAAAGTAAATTTGTATTTCTATTTTACATGGTAGTAAACTTCTATTTTTGATTATTTCTAGGCTATGTTTGCAAGACAAAATGTAATTTTTTTGTATAGGATTGAACACTTAAACTTTCCTATTGTTAACTGAAACTTCCTGAAAATAGGATATTTTCTTCCCAGCTAGCTAGGAACAAATCCTCTCCGGTTCCCTGGCTCCAAGAAATCATATTTCCTGGCCCCCGAGCCCAAAATCCCAGCAACACTAGCCCACTAGTAAACTAACCAAAAATTTCCAACAAATATTTCTCCTCCTATCTCTCGAATTCCCCCTCCAAATGTCCAACTCACCCTTCCTTATCCCTCCATCCACCGACTCTCCCCCTCATAAATTTTCCATCTCCCCTTATCCTTCGTCATAAATTCATACCTACCTCTAAAACAATAAAATATCCAATTCCTTGTTTGTTTCATTACTTAATTCTAAAAAAAATATAATATAATGCCCTTCCAGGGCTTCATAGCTAAAAATAAATTTGTATTTCTATTTTACATGGAAGTAAACTTCTATTTTTTATTATTTCCTAGTTTTGTTTGCAAGACAAAATGTAATTTTTGTTTACATGATTGAACACTTAAATTTAAGTAGTCACATAATGTATTTTCCATACACATAAATATCATAACTTGGAATTAGAGTAAAACAATAATATTTGTGAATTACCTCTTGAAGAAGAAGGTTGTCCCTTGAGCTGCTCCCTGTTGAGTTAGTCCCTCTTGTTTGTTGCTAACTGAAAATTACCCGTTGTTAATTGAAACTGCCTAAAAATATGATATTTTCCTCCCAGCCAACTAGGAAAAAAGTCTCTGGCTCCCTAGCTCCAGGAAATCAGATTTCCTGGCCCTCGATCCCAAAATCCCAGCAACACCAGCCCACTAGTAAGCCAACCAAAAATTTCCAACAATTTTATTTTCTTGGATTTCTCCTCCTCTCTCAAATCCTCCCTCCAAGTGTCCATCTCACCCTTCCTTATCTCTCCTTCCACCGACACTCCCCCTCATAAATTTTCCATCTCCCCTTATCCTTCGTCATAAATTCATACCTACCTCTAAAACAATAAAATATTCAATTCATTTTTTGTTGCATTACTTAATTCTAAAAAAATATAAAATCTTATTAGCTCAATAATTAATTGACTTAGATAGATTAACGATTATACTTAATTAATTAACTTTTAATACATTAATGACTTAATTTAACTTAATTCATTATAATAATTAATTAATCTAACTGGGTGTTACATACACCCACCCTTCAAGAAACTTTGTCTCGAAGTTATAGTAACTTACAATACAAGAATTATAATAACATGATTCATACATCTAGATCAGATAAGTACATCATTAATTTAAACATTCATAAATACTAGTGTACATGCACAAGGCATGTATGCATAGCTAGCACATACATAACTCGTGCGTGTACTAATGAAAATAATAATCAAATCTAATGCAATTCCTATATACTTCAAATCCAATCAACAATGTTATTAACTTCATAAAGAATAAATAAACCATTCACAATATTTGCAAAATCCTTCAATTATAATAATTTAACACAAACAACATTTACCTAGATAATTGTAATTCAGTTAAGCCCTTTCTCTCTCTCTTTTTTTTAGCAAAAGAAAATCAAACACTATTCCATAAGATTAAAAACCCCACACACTCTCAACTATTTCTAATTATCATTCCTCCCTAACCTACTTCCATCTTCCATCCCTATCCTTCCTCTGTTGGACTATTCTGGAGCATCAACTATATTGTCTTAACTCGAGGTAGAACCCATAAGAGGAAGTGTCGACTACCTTGACCAAGCTTCCCCAACAAGAAACTAGCAGTCATCATCACACGTCTAGGGGAGCGTGACCTAACACCACCTCCAATGGCTCCAGGTTTCAGAGATACACTATGGAAAATGCCTCCATCCCTCATGATAGAACTAGGGTCCACACCCTATCATGGACCATATAGTGGCATTGTGTTGTTGGGTTTTTGTCATCGTATATTCAGTTTCAGGTAGTCTCGCTACCTAAAAAACCTGCTCTTTCCCACATATCATAACAATGCATTTGAACCAACATAATTTCACATACAAAGATTCATACCATATTGTTTCTCGGTCGATGTTCATGACATCAACCCTTTATTATCATTTTCCTTTGGATATTTCATAGCCCATTAATATGCATATTAGTTATAGAACAAACTCACACATATCCATACACATTATCATGTAAATGCATTGAACCATATCATTAACTCGGTATCCATGTACCAACATTTTTAAATTTCAAAAATTTCAAGCTAGAAATAGGTTGCATAATATCCATTATAAATCACATAACAATAAAAATTCATAGTATTTACATTCACATAGGTCCATATGTCCAAAATTTAAAGAGTCAAGTAATCAATGTTCCACAGATCATAAGAAAATAAATATACGACTAGGCCATAAGTAATTCTAGTTGTCTAAGTCAAAATGGGTCATTACACACACCCATCCTTCAGGAAACATAGTCCGAATGTGGTAAAAAAAGTGAGGGATGATCTCATTGTAAAGTCTTTGCATCCTCCCAAGTAGAAGATCTCGGGCTATACTTGTCCCACTGGACCTTAACTTGGTCTACCAAACAATTCCTGAGATGTCGGACCCTATGGTCCAATGTGCGTAATGGATTGACCATGATGGTTCCTGCGTCTGAGACCTGCAATTCTTTCAAATTTAGTTTGTGAGATTCGTCAGCAACATATTGTCGTAAAATAGATACATGAAAAACATTATGAGTTTTATGCAAGTGGGATGACAGTGCAAGGCGATAGGAAAATAGTCAAATTCTCTCTTGGATTTTAAATGGTCCTAAAAATCGAGGAGAAAACTTTGTCCCTTTTCCAAACCAAATGGTACTCTTATTAGGCCCAATACAAATGAAAACTTGATCTTTCACTTTATAACTTCAATCAGTCCTATGTGCATCAACATAACATTTTTGTCTATCATATGCCTCCTTTAATCATTGCCTAATATGAATTACCTGCTCCTCCATCTCTTAAATCAATTATGGTCCTATTGTCACTTAGTCTTCTAACATTTCCCAACTCAATGGTGTCCTGCATGGCCTTCCATACAGAGCTTTATAGGGTGGCATTCCGATTGAGTTGTGAAAACTGTTATTGTAGGCAAACTCTACCAATGGTAGGTACTTCTCCCAATGGGTTTGATTATCCATAACATACATCATAAGCATGTCTTCCATAACCTGATTTACTCTTTCAGTATGTCCATCTGTTTCAAAATGATACACTGTGCTTAAGTTCAACTGAGTCCTTAATGCTAACTGCAAATTTTTCCAAAATCTAGAGGTAAATCGAGAGTCCCTATCTGAAATGGTCTTCTTGGGTAACCCATGAAGGCATATGACATCACTTATAAAAACGCGTCCCACATCAGTGAAAACATAAGTGTCTATGACTAGAATAAAATGTGTGCTCTTGGTCAACTTATCAACAACGCAAGAATGGCATTATGCCTCAGCGATGTGAATGGAAATCCCACAACAAAATTCATAGAAATGACTTCCCACTTGGACATAGAAACATCATGAGGTTGTAGGAGACGTCTCTGGTGGTGATGATCAGTCTTTACTTGCTGACACTCAATACACTTAGTGACAAAATGGACTACATCACGCTTCAATCTTGCCCAGAAGAAAATCTTCATGTCTGCATACATTTTCTTCACATTTGAATGTGCATAGTAAAGTTCTCTATGGGATTCCTTGAGTATGAAGCTTCAAATATCCACACCCTAGGGGATGTACATCACTCCCTGGTATCTCAACAATCCATTTACTTCAAAGATAAATCCTTCAAACTTTGACTCTAACTGTCTCCCACTATGGAGGGATGAATTAACCTTTAAATACCAACTATCTTCAAGAAGTTTCCCCAACACTTGATGTAACGTTCCCAACCACCCATAGGACGGGCTACACTACTTCAATCCTGCTCTTGGACTTCTTTCTCTTACAGGTACCTTTCAAATTAATTAATATGCATAAAAGAAAGGAATTAAACGACATGCAAAACGATAAACATCAAGCATGCATACTCTAAATATATATTGAATTCAATGATAAATAAATAGACAATGGAATAAATCATATATAGGTAATTAATACCATACCATAGAGAACTTATATTTTATAGAATAAAACCACCAACTGGCTACAGACCAAGGACGTTCCACCCAACCGTAGACACTACTATTCCAAGTCTCAACAACAATGTCACCCCCGAGCTAGGGCTATAAATCCAAAAGGACGGTTCCAGAGTGTTACATGGCTTCCCAAACCGGTCATCACTCAAGCTCTCATAGGCTTCCCAACACCCACAACAATCCAAGTACCCAACTCTCTTCTACCCAG
>SNQJ01S0148491.1:0-22481 GCA_010110895.2 Picea sitchensis | reverse complement strand
ATATATAGGAGACTAGGAGGTATAATTACAACTAATGGCCTAAAGCCGACATAAATAAAATAACGTTACTAATCTAAATTACAACTAATGGCCTAGAGACGACATAAATAAAATAACATTACTAATCTAATATGCCCCAATTAAGGGGTAATGAGCCAATATTAGGGCTTAACATGTCGCCATAATAAGGAAACCGGAGATGAAGTTCACACGCACGCAGAGGTGACAACCAACATCCTTCCTCCATTGCCATGATGAAAAACCAGAGATGGGAACACTGGATTAGTTAGTTAGGATATCGCAGAAGTAAAGGTAGTCAGTACTCATCAGGGGGTAATAAAGGAAGCGAGGACGTTGCATTTTCTGATCACATGGTCTATGGAGAGGTGGTAGGCATTGTATTCTCCCGTGGACGCATGGATCCTGCTAACACCCTATACAGGGGTAGACATGGATATTGAAACATAATAAAGGATCGATTTTTCTTAATTATTGATGAGTTTTATATGCATTTTGTCTACCACCCTCAAAACTGTGTAGATATCTTGGCCACTTGACTTTTGTTCCCTACAAAATCACCACCTTAATTGATGGTTATAGCCATGAAGTTTTTTCTAATGTGACAATTCCCTTCATTGAAGGGACCCACATAAGTCCAAAGTATAAGTAATGTTTCTCTTAATAACATCATCCCTTCATTTAAATGACAAATGCATCATTCGTCCTCTCATATTTTTTCACGATATTTGACAATGAACAAGTTTGATTTGAGCATATACATTTCTATTCTCTGCACAATTTTGTGTATATTATAAAATTCCCATATATGTTAGCGACATTCTCTAACTATGTTATTATTGGTGATCTATTACACTTTATTCAATTGAGCACCAATGATACATAGTAAATGTTTCCTATTCAAGAGAAGAAGTTATAGAGAAAATAACTATTTCACTAAGGGAATAAATAATGGAGCAGTGGACCTTTATGTAATTCTCACACCGAACACCTTTTCTTGACAAATTTCGATATATAATCATCAGGGCCTATTGATCCCACACTTTCTTTCACCTCCCTAGGGGCTTACTTGTGCATTATGTATAATATTAAGCATAGGGAATAGAATAGTCATTCTCTTTTACCTCATGTTCTATTTTGCATATCATAGAACATTTACATAGTAATGCAACAATGTTACATTCAATTTTTCTTTATGTGCATCTTGTTCATTATTTACTTCATTTATATTCATGCTTTCATGCACTTAAGTTAATCAAAGCAATAGGTTTGAGTTGTCCTTTGATTTCATTTGAACATGGGAATTGAATCAAAGAGAATACCTATATGAGTAGCAAGGTTGATAAATCTTAGAACATGGATTATAATTCCTATGAAGGATTCAAGGTTGGGAACCACCATTAAGTTGAGACCTTCTATAAGGTGAACTAAAGGCTCACTAATATGGAGGGTCAAAAAAGTTCCCTCAAGTAATAAGTTGATGATCCTATTAGTAAAAGGCTTCACCATGAATGAGTGAATGTTGAATCAAGGTGTTAGGGTCCTACCCTAACCTTTCTATTTTTGGTACTTAGTAGTTAGTCAATTAAAGTATGAGGTCATATTGTTTAAATAAGGCCCATTAGATATTTATTGGGTAGTTATTTAATGTGAAAAGGGTCATCTTTATTAAATAATTCCCACTAAGTGGTTGGTACCCATTACTTTATTAAATAAGTCCCATTAGGTGGTTGGTACCCATTAATTATGAGACCATATGTAGTTAAGGTTCTGCTACTAAGAACATCTCTCTCTCTCTCTGTATATATATATATATATATATATATATATATATATATATATATATATATAAGGTTGTATAATGGTTGTTAATTTTTGATATTGTAATTGGCTCTTTGATAAAAGAGGGCCCCCTTTTGAAGAGACCTATGAAAATTGCTCACTCTTCTAGATATCTTTGATACAAGGGTAATAATTTTATAGGTCTAACTCCTTTTTGTTCTTGCATTTTTTTGCATTTAATTTCCTTGAATCTTGTTAATATTATGATAAGATTACAGCACAATATATGGTATCAAAGTGCTTTCTTTAGCCAACACAAACTCATATTTTAGAAGTCTTTTTTTTAAGTGAGAGACATGTTTTTACATCTTTAAATAACACAAACATCTATCACCGGTGGTAAACACGTAGGAAGAACATGAAATACAATTTTCTCACTTGGTTGCACACCCTTTAACCCTTGTTGGTACCCCTTGAGTAGTACCACACTTGTTAGGGACCTAACCCTCAATGTGAGGTAAAATAATATATACCCATGTAATTAAGGTCATTATTAATAAGGCCTAGCAATATGAAGAATAAGTTGAATTTAAGAAGACATAATAGAATCTTACACTTCTAGAAAAATCTTCCTCTAGATGGTTCTTTGATAGACATATTTAGCATAAATAGGAGCCTTAAATGCATGAGAACCATTGTCTTGGATATTATTGTAATAGAGTTTGCTCGACTAGAGGTTGCCCCCAAGAGGCAAGGAACATTTCCCAAGAATCAAGTGCTCCTTTCTAGTTATTATGTTATCATTTCCACATTATTGGTGGCGTTGTTCTATGATTGTTGTTCATCTACCATTTCTAGCATTTTATTTCGCTTTGCATACTTTACATTCAGAATATTAGAAGTGGTATCGCAGCATTTCTCAAAGATAAATTGTGGGTAATTTATTTTTCAGGGTAGATATGTATTTTGACATCTTTAAGCTATAGAGATTGGTCATTATGCAAACTTGTGGTTGAGGGATTCATACATGCAGAACACAATTTGTACTTAGGCACACATTTGTTGGCCACCCTTGAACCCTTGTTGGTACCCCTTCTTGTGGTAGCGCATCAAAAACACCAACATACAGATCGACCTAGATTTATTCAAGCCCTCTTTAGATAAATCGACCGATTGTCTGCCATATATAGTGTCACCAAGAAGATAAATTGGGAAGATACTTTCTAGTACCTGGGTAGTAGGGTAGTACGTCTAAGGGTATGATCTAGCCTCCCTAGTTGGTGCCCTCAGATATTGGACCGAGTACTACTACTGTTGGACCCCGTACATATATCGTGAGAAGTAACAAGGGTAAACCCTTGTCTGTAGACCCTTTGAATACCTAACCCTTGGGGATGGAACAAAAAAAATAAAAACATAAAGATCTTTTTTCCACGAACTATGTTCTCGAAGTTTCCAAATCATTTCACATTTCTTCTTCGTTAAGAATTTGGGCATTCCATCAATCGCAACATTCTTCGCATCACATAACTCCAAAAAGTCCTCGAAATTTTGCACCATTATCTCGGTGACCTATTCCATTTTCATCTCTTCTTCTTTATCACATTCATACCTATCATTTTTCAGTAAAATTTTGACCGCATTCAGCTTCCTTTTGGTTCCTATCATCATAGCTCTATACCGTGACAAGACTTGAAGATCGCTTAATACCTTGCACTCCACTAACAAGAAGTGAGACAACTCACAAGCAATATTTCCCACCATCATCAGTGATTCCTCCATCGGCCAATTTCAATCGTGGAACTCCAAAGAAGACTCAAACAAGACATGACTACCTAGCTTGAATTGTCACATGATCTCTGGCACTAAGTTGCATATCCCAGAGATCCTCCTCTTTATCTCCACTCCACCATAATTTAAGCTGAAACTTCCTCATTCCCATAATTTTCAGCCCATAACTTTCTAGCTGCGACCTACTTCTTCAAGGGTGGATGTGGACCAAATTTGGTTATTCGATCCCACCGTTGGGTCACTCAAATATTATTTCTCTTTGTATGGTATTATAGACATTCTGGCTACCTAGTATGGTGTTCTCCATCTAGATCAAGAACGCTACAATGGTGGCAATGGAGAAAACTGCCGCCAAGGGTATGTTGTTTGGACACACTTCAGGCGTAGCTTATGATTGCTTTGACACCGACACTAACCATTTAGGCCGTTTGAAAAGTTGAAACAATATATACTGGAAGATTTTATAGCTTATTTTGAGTGACTTGATTTTCATATAGAGGGCATGTATAATGCTTTTTTCCATGAATGTTTTATCAATGGCCTTTTAAGGTTGAGATTTGTGCCCATGTCCTCTTGGCTCGGCCTCAAAGTTGGGTGAGGCTACTAAAAAATATAGCTAGCTTGTATATTCTCAAAACTGAAACCCTCCTTTATTCATTGTACTAAACCAATAACTCCCACTCTCCTTCTACTCCACTAAAGATCCAAAATTGACTGTATTTAAAATGGTTGAACATCAACTCAAAGGCCTATGTTATAATTGCCAGGAGGAAAATATTCGACACAAGTGTAAGGAAAAAAGTTTTTTATGGCCATCTCGTAGGATGTTTCATAAGAGGATGTTGAAGTTCTGTGTCCAGTTACCCAAACCCACCAACATTTCCCCACTGCATCTCAAAGTAGAACCGGTCATTTCTCTAAACTCTCTCACTGCCTTCTCTGCTCCACAAACCCTCAAAATAATTGGCTAAGCATATAGAAAGAATATAATTTTTGTTTATAGTGGAAACAACCCATAATTTTAGTCATTGTCGATTGCCCAAGAAACTAATTGCTATATCAAGCAGAAGAAATAATTTCAATGGTAATCCATGAAATGTGGAGGGCATTGTGAAAATGTGTGTTCCCCAAATTGGTGACTACCACTGAAATCTCATATGTTTTCTATCGACATGGCATGTTGTGACATTGTGTTGGGTGACATCAAGGACTTTGGGTCCCATTCATGGATTTGGCTGAATTAACCATGCAATTCCACTAAGAGGGATAGAAATATAAGTTCCAAGGTATCACCGTATCCATGATCATTAGTTCCTATCGAATGGAAAAGTTGCTCAAAAAATGTCATTCAGTCTATTGCCAACCTCCATGCCATACAAGAAACCGACACCCTCTCATGGCCGAAGACCTCCAATCCATCCTCTCTTAAAATCAAGTGGTTTTCCTAATAACTAAGGAATCCTCCTTCCTGGGGTGTTCATGATCAGTCCATTCCCCTTGTCCTGTGAAGCCTTCCCAACATTCAAGTCCCTATCATCACCCCCTCTTTCAAAAAAAAATGGTTGAGAAAATGGTTCAAGAACCGCTTAACGCAGGCATTATCCGGGCCCCAAGACGAGCCCCTCTCATGTTAGAACCAAATATCAAAGACAGAAAACCTTAGAATAAGTACTAAAACTTGAAAAAGAGAGAAATTAGATAATGTTTCCCTTCGAGGGGGAAACCTCCCTATGCCCACATAAATTTCCAAACAAGATGATTCCATGAGAAAATGTCTCCTAGGTATATATAGGATACTAGAGATATAATTACAACTAATGGACTAAAGACTACATAAATAAAATAACATTACTAATGTAATATGCCCCACTAAGGGGTAGAGCCACTATTTAGAGCTTAACATGCCCTTCCGTTGAGACAAGTGTTGTCCACAACGCTGAGTAACTATGGATTACTTTCAGATAAAAGACTCATTCTTCCCAAGTGGAATCTTCACCGGTAGTTTCTCCATTTAATGAGATACTTAAATGGATCTATTCATACGGGAATTTTGTGATGGCTTCAAGCTCTAATATGATTTTTTTCCTTCTTGTCAAGTTCGGAAAATATAGTTTTAAACCGATCTTGTCACCCATAACCTTCTTTAAGCATGAAACATGAAAAACTGTATGTGAAGATGCGTACCCAAATGGTATGCCATAGTACCAATCTTTTGCAACACCCATATGTAAATAGTACTTTTGCGATAATTTATTATCCTTCTGGATTTCTTGAGGGACATCTGCTATATGGTTGTAGTCTTAAAAAACACCAAATCCTCTACTTCAAAACTTATTTCACTACTTAGATGTTGATCTGTTTCACATTTTGTGCCATAGTTAGTTGTCCTTAATATTTGGATAACTTGTTGTTGATGCTCGATGTGATTCCACTGAACTCCAGGATTTTATTTTAGAGAAGAAGCATGGAAGGAGGTGGTATCCATAGAGTTCCAAATGGTGTTTTTTGTTGCAAGATGAAAGGAAGTAAGAGATTTCACCATCCTTCCATAATTTGAACCATTATGTTTGTTTCTACGAGACAAAGAAACTACAGCAGCTCTCTAGACATTTTTTCACTATCTCGTTTGTCCATCGATTGAGGATGATAGGATGGGCTATGAGCCACCGAGTACCCAAACAAGAAAAATAATTCTATCCAAAATGTCCAGTGAAGATGGGACTGTCACTTACAACAATCTTTGGATATGTAGCTTTGGAACTGCCTCCATGAATGTGGTGGCAAATCAGATTGGATTTGAAGGGATGATAGAGTGCATAAAAGTGTGTGTACTGTCATTCTATCAATAATCACCATGATGACACTTCTTTCCTTTCTAATTTGGTAACCTTGTGATGAAATCCATGGAAATCTCTCCCCTAGCACTGATTTGGATGGCTAATGGTTGTAAAAGACCTCGGGGCTTAATTGTTTCCACCTTTATTTTTTGGCAAACCAAAGATTCTCGCCACAAACCTTGAACATCAATTTTAAGTCCATCCCAAAAACTTTCTTGACCCTATGGTTTTCAAAAATCCATGTTCCTCCTACTAGAGAGGTGTGCAATTCCAATAGTGCCTTTGTTTGAGTTGGGAGTTCTTACATAAATATAAGCAATCTTTGTACCACAATGAATCATTTTCCATGTAAATGTATCTCGATCACTAGAACTCACAGAACCTTTTGAATGAGAGTCTCATACTTTTTTTCATCATTCTTCCATCCCTTGCTTTTATTAATATCCAATCAAGTTGGATGATCGAGATAATATAGAGAAAGGCCTCAACATATTATTCCTTTCTTGAGAGTGCATCCGCTACTAAACATTTTTTCTTCCTCTTTTTATATACGATTATGATTTCCAAATCATAACCTAATATCTTGGTTACCTATTTTGTTGTTCTTCCTGAAGATATTTTGTTCCAAGAAGTATTTAAGACTATCAAGATCTGATTTTAACCTTTAAGTGCCTACCTATTATGTAAGGACGCCATTTATTCAATGCATGGGTATTGCCAAATTCTCTCATAAATGGGTTTGTGTAAAACATTTCCCTTGAGTGGTCGACTAAGAAGGATGCATTTTCAAAAGCTAGGGGCCTTCCTTCTACATTAGGACAACACCAATTCTATTTCCCGAGGCTTCACATTCCACAACAAAGGTTTTGTGAAGTCTAGAGTGGCCTGGCACAGGAGTTTTTCACATCACCTCTTTAATTTGTTCAAATATTTAGTTTCCTCCTCAGAGTCCATGAAAATGCATCCTTCTTAGTACGCAGTTGTGTTACTATTCTTCCATAGTGCCAAAAAACTCATGGTAGTAACCTGTCAAACTAAAGATCCTCTAAGATTCTTTCCAACAGTTTTGGGGAATCACGTATCCATCATGGCCTTAATATTATTAGGTCTACTCCTTTGACACCTTCATGAGAAACAATATGACCCAAATACTCTACCTCTTCTCACTTCCAAAGGAACATTTGGATGGTTTGGAATATAGTTGTTTCTCCTTTAGTAGTTGTAGCACCTTGTCATGTCACACATGATCCTCCCAAGACTTGCTAGATTAGTATATCATCAAAAAATACTAACACAAATTTTCTAAGGAAGGAAATGGAATTCATCAACCCTGAATGAGAAGGTGATTTGTGGGTACAACCAATGACCACACCATAATGTCCGAGTTTGGAAATGTTGTTTTGGGATATCTTCTTCATTCTAATATGATGATACCCTCGAATCCGAGATCCTACTTTGTGAAATAGATTGCCTCATAGAAGTTCATCTTAACAATATCATAATGAAGGAATGGGAAAATTATCTTTAATAGTGATCTTGTTGAGCTCTCTATAACTGACACACATGCCACCATCTTCTTGAATACTCATTACCACTGCAGAGGTAAGAACTTTCTATTAGGTCTAATAATTCCAAATTTCTAACATTTTTTCAACCATGCACTCAATTTCACTCTCCCGCATAAGGGTATCCTCAGATGGTTGTTAGGAGTAACAATCCCAGGAATTAGGTGATTATCACGATCATGATTTCGAGGGTGGAAGACCTTGACTTTGGAATGCTTATCAATGATCCCTGAGATCTAGAGGAATAGATGGCTTAGATGTTTGAACATTCAGTGAGTACTAGTTTTGCAATAACACCTTTGATGCCCTTTTTCAATAATTGTTTCATACCATTAGATATCACCTACCGAAGCTCTGCGGATACTCTTAACTCAATTTCTTTTCCTTACAATGAAAATTCATGAAAAGTTATTGAAAATTGTAATCCATTGTTCCTAATGATTGTAACCATTGGATTCCTAGTAACAAACAGTTCAATGGGTGTAGAAATCATTAGACTATTCATTACATATTCCTGGCCATAGTAAGATTGGATTATTGAATTTTCTCGAGAAATTGATAGTTCCTCCATCTCAATCATTA
This sequence comes from Picea sitchensis, assembly GCA_010110895.2. Taxonomy (NCBI): domain Eukaryota; kingdom Viridiplantae; phylum Streptophyta; class Pinopsida; order Pinales; family Pinaceae; genus Picea; species Picea sitchensis. Next base: position 13,906 of record SNQJ01S0148491.1, on the reverse strand, counting down.
CTTGAAACGTTGGCACTAGATATACAAAGAAATTGAGAGCTGGCTAATTTATAGTGAATGAAATTATGAGTATCAATCAATTAGGACTATTACCTTTATTTTTTGATATATCCTTCATCTTGAGATGGTTTGGAGGAGTGGTAATTCCATCTAATGCACACATGATATCGGGGAGTCAACTCTTCAAACCAAATTGCTTCTACATTTTCATATTGGAGATTTTTTTTTTCTTCTTCCTCTTCACACTCCATGTAGAATAATTTATTCTCACCACACTTATGTCCTTTACTGTACTTGTTGTCATAATTAAATTATAAACCTTTTGCTTTTCTTTTTTCCCAATTGTTGAGGTGTCAACCTTTGTAGGTTGAGGTGTTTTTAGAAGAAGAGCATTATTCTTCTATAGATTTTAGGATTGGTCCCTTCTAGTAGCCATAGTCATATTTTTACTTTCAACATTTCTGCTTAAATGCATTCTCCAATGATTTTAGTTGCTCGGAAGGCTAACCTCATGTTGAATGTTATCCTTTAAATTTCCTATGAATACATCAATCAAGTGCTCATCTCGAATATATAAGCAATTTTATACTCAATCTTTAAGTTTCAATGTGCTCTATAATTGAACCATTTTTCTTGAGATTTACCAATTGGCTAAAGAATGTATTTCCCAAATCCCTCTTCATAGTGTGATATGATTTCTTCTCTGTGAAAATTGTCCAAGTGATGAGGATACACCAACAAAGCTTCTATCGGGATACTACATACAAATGGATTGTTCTAAATATAAAGAAGAAATTATACCCCTTTGTTTATGGGAACATTATGCACACCAAATAATTGCTCCATCCAAGTATCCATGTGATTGGGTCTCAAGAAAACTTCCTCATCGATCTTAGGAACGTGGTTCATCTTCAAACCAAAGTTAGAGTTACTCCATTCTTGATTCAACTTGCTTGTGTCCTCATCATGAATTTCATGGTATGCATTTTCAGTTTCAGGTGTATTCTCTGTTATGAGATTTTTCAATCCTTCCATTATCTCCCTTTTAAAACCATCCATCATAGTATTTGCATTATTGCCTCGAACTTAGTTTCTGTTGAATCCATCATCTCCTGTAGTTCATATTTTTTTATTGTCTTTTAAATCATTTGTCCTACAAATTTTTTCACCTTCGTCAAGAGTCCAAGTGGGATTGTCCGGAGGCTTATTTGGTGTAGAAGTTCCTTTTTTGGTGGGTATGTTGGCCAAGTATCACTTTAAACCTTGATTTTGAGGTGGTTCTCAAGCAGGAATATTCCTTTTATTATATCACCAAAATTTCAAACCTTATGAGTATGAAATTTTCTATAGCTCTCTCTATATTTCTTTGGTAATGCCATAGGTCGATAAAAATCAGCAAGTTGTGGAAATTATGGTAACTTCCCACAACTTGATGATTTTTTTTTTTTTTTTTTTTTTTTTTTTTTTTTTTTTTTTTTTTTTTTAATTGATATGAAACTATTACCAAAAATACTAAATACTGTCAATTATCCAATGATATTGTTCTCACTCAATTTGGATACTATTAGGAAGAATTTTTTATTGTTTTAACTGGAACACCTTTTTTTGATACTAGTCAATAGGACTAGTCGACAATTCCTATGTTCTTACAGGGTGTATATAAAATATGTCCTTAAGCTAAAATGAAGTTTTACATACTCCTACTAATTTATGAATATCCTCAGAAGTTCGTGGTCTGAACCATTACATAAAATATTTTATAGCTAAAATTACTTAATGTCTCAATTCAAGATGATTCCAGAACCCTATCTTACAAAGGTTTTATCTTCGAAAGTATAGGGCCTCATGAGATGAAAATAACCCAACGTTCCTTGATCCGTCTAATAAATATGCTCATGCCTTCTTCTCAATCATTGTGAAAAAAATTTATAGCAAAAATTCCAAGGTGTCTCATATGTAGCAAAGAAACCCCAAGACCTTCAAATTGATCCATGTTAGAACCAAATATCAATATAGCATAGAAAACCTTAGAATAAGTACTCAACACCTTAAAAAAGAGATAAATTCAGATATCAATCCTTCTTCGGCGGGAAACCTCATGCCCACATAATTTTTCAAGTACAAGATGACTCCAAATTCCAATGTCTCCTTGGTATATATAGAGACTAGGACGTATAATTACAACTAATGACTAAATACTTAATAAATAAAATACTAATGTAATATGCCCCACTATAAGGAGTCACTATTGCGTCTTAAAACCCTACTCTTATCCTGTGGCCATGGTCATGAAGAAAGAAGTGATCTGCATGTGTCATGATTCCTCATACCAACAAACTCAACATTAAAGAAAATTTCCATTCCTTTCATTGATGAACTCTTAGATGAATTGAGTGTGTCTAGTCCTTTACTAAACTTGATATTCATTATGCATAACACTAGATCCATATGAAAGAGGCAAACACTCCCAACATGGCCTTTTTAACTCATGAGGGCCACTTGAGTTTTGGCCATGCCCCTGGTTTTGTGTAATGCTCCTCCACTTTCCAAGCCTTCATGAATCATGTCTTTCATCCCTTTCTCCGCCATTTTATTATTTTCTGATGATATCCTCATCTATAGAAAACCTCGACACACCATCTTTCTCAAGTGTGGATCTATTACTCTACTCTTCAACACCAACGCTAAACAATTCCAAATGTGATTTTGGCACCTCAAAAGTCGAATACTTGGTTCATATTGTTGTTCAATGCACGCCGGGTGGGATCTCCCAAAAATATTGAAGCTATGGAAGACTGCCTCACCCAAAGACTCTCAAAAGCTTGCGGGATTTCTGGGCTTACTGTGTGTTGTTTTAATAATTATGGAAAGATTACGACCCCTCTCACCACACTCCTTAAAAAAATTATTATTCAATTGACTCAAAGAATCGCCAGATTTTCAAACCTGAGATGGCCATGTGTACCTACCCCGGGACACTTCCTCATTTCATTGAAATACTTTGTCTTGAAATGTGATGCTGCAGGGAAAGGAATTGGCATTAACTCTTATGCAAGAGGGTCAACCTTGGCCTTTTACCAACAAACAACTATCTAAAAATAATCTGGGAAATCAACGGCGAAAAGGAAATGTTAGCTATTTTTCTTCATGTCATTGATATTTCAATTTTACTCATTGGGGAACGTTTCCCACTATATATATCATCAAAGCTCTCAAGTATTTTCCGGGAATTAACGATTTCCTCCTGTGAGAAAACAAAATAAGAATAGTTCTTGGATATGATTATGGATATCATTTTACAAGAAAGGAAAGACAATGGCTATGATGCACTTTCCAAAAATATGAAGATGAAGTGGCCCTTTCTCTCTCCTTCATTATTGGCTCCAAGCCGTTCGCCAAAAAATAGCTACAAGATCCCAAAAATCTGCATCTGATCCAACAATTTCAAACCAATTCTCCAGTTTCCTGTGGTAATTTCTTGCCCATGATGAGCTTCGACAGCTGTCGCTTTGTATTTAAGTAAACAATCAAAACCTAAATACACGGTACTGAGTTTCATCATAAACCAAGCACTCATGGTTTACCAAAACCTATGATGTATCAAACGTTTTTCCGGGATGGTATAGAAACACATCGCTTGTAATTTTGGTGGTCGAATGTGATGTGTGTCAAAGCAACAAGCTAAACAATTAAATCTCCTAGCACACTACAACCGCTTCTAATTCCACTCTTACTATTTGAGGCCAGGAATGATCCCAAGCCATTATGCAAGATCATCACTGTTTTGGTATCTTTTAAAACTTTTTCTGAAAGTGAGGTATTTTGTCAACACTTTGTTGATCTACTCTTTGGATGTGTTTGTATGTGTGTATGCACAGTAAAGAGATAACCATGGAACATACTCAACCATATGAAATAAGATAGACAAGCCAAAACATCTCTAATTCTTCTTTATTCATAAATAGAGAAGCCTGCTACAATAAAGATGTTCTATCCGAATGCTCAAATGATGGATAGAAGATAGACAATAGATAAGAGCGTCTACAAAATTCTCCCGCTAATAAAAAAATATGCCTCCAAAGGTCGAAATAGTATCAATACAAGAGATCTGAATGCAGAACTCTCCAGCTGAACAATGCCAGACTTCAATAGAAGGCTGAAATCCTCAATAATAACTCTAATCTCAGCTAAAAGTGTCCAATAACCCTAATAAATATGCTAACTGGTAGATCTGTGATGGTAAGAATAACCCAGACCTAATCTCCAAGATCCTCTCAATCAGAGATCTAAAACTTCAATGGTGTGCCCCTTTGGATGATCAAACTCCTAGATAATCTGCCCTCAAGCAAGGATATCTCCAAATGATTTGAACATATCCAGAAATATAGACTGGGACACTTCAAGTCACTAGGGTATATCAGGTCGATCAAGTGTAACTTCAAAGAAACTGACTAGATCTCGATCTCAAATGTCTTTCTTCAATTCGCCCCATTGTTATTGAAATAACTGAGCCATAAAATGTCTCGTAGTTACTAGATTTGATGTCCAAGGTCTCTGCAAATGAAACCTGCATAGAATCCTCAACGGCTCTACACTTCCTACAACCTAATTTCTCCAAAGATGGTGTGCTCTCTTGCTAGAATCCCTTCGCTAACTGGGTGTTTCTCTATTCCAGACATGAAACTCTGATGTAGAATCTCCCAAGAATCGAGTAGATCCGAACTAGAATGGTGGGGAGGAGACAGCATCTCCGAGACCAATCTTGGGACAAAGATAGGAATCTTTCACCACCAAATTGTCCTCTAGGGTTTGTTATGTCAAAACCCTCAAAACCCTCTCACTTGGGGCCTATCAATAGAAGCCATAAATCAAAAATAAGATCATACATGAATGATGAGTAGAGGCCTTACAGCTTCCTTTTTATACTTTTTGTCTCACCTTGTCCCTTCAAAGTGACTTCTATTTTATATTATTTAATTAATTAATCAAATCACTCTAATTAATTAATTAACCTTTTACTCGAAACATATCCTATCTCTCCTCAGGTTTCCTATCCACTCTAGTCATCATCCATCCTATCCTGTAGTGCATCTCCTCCCGATTCCAATGATATTACACTGAGAGGTTCCTTCTCCAAGTAATGTTCCCAAAATTCCCTCTTAAGTGATTTTAATCAATCTCATAGCTCAAAATACACAAAATCATGGAAATCGGCTGAATGGGAATCTTAAAACCAAAGCCAACCCGGTAAGGGAATGGTCATGTATGATGGAATATGATGATAAATTCTAACTGCACCCCACAATGCCTCTCAAATACTGCTGTACTCGCTATAACATCCATACACATTCGGGTCATCAAGTTCTCGCTTCAGGATGATGTCCCAAAGTGGGGACATGCCCTCCCTCAAGTAGAAAATTTCTTGTCCTCAAGCACAGGACAAATCCACCACCTAAAATGCCAGATCCCAGTGTCCACTGTGGGATACACAAGAAACCCTCAAAGATCTAACAATAGTGCACTCCACCCCCAGGATCCCATATCGTAAGTGAACTGTAACACTCTACTTAAGCATAGTCCCGAAGATATTAACCCCAGAAACTCCTCAGATATACACATGGCCTCATCTCGCACGAATCTATCCTCCAAGTATCTACTAATATCCACACAAATTTTATCAATCCATGCTTTTATGCCTGATCAGGGTGGTGATGTACATCTTATGAGGCACCCAAGCGAGCAAGCTTCCTCCTCAATACTCAAGCTCAATGGAAAGTCAAAATAATTTTCCCCTGCAATGGTCCACTCTCCCTTGTCGGTCAACGAACTTCTCAATCCTACAATCCCTAGATCCCATGCTAAAATATGTCGTAGATCCTCATGCTGACACCGCACTACTCCGACCATGACTGTACGCCCTCTACATACATATCAATCCTCCTCCTTTGATCTCTAAGATGACATATTCACTGACCTCGTTGTCCGTGAAATCAGATCCGGTATAGGAATCTCTATAGAATAAGTAACTATCCAAACATCTCCATTCCCTATCATGATGATCAAGTGGAAGAAAAGGTCTTGACCCATAGGACAAGTACCTGCAAAACCACTCCAAACCAAACCAAGGTGGGAGGTGAGGCTCTCTAGTACAACCTCAACAACACCATGAACATCATGCTAATAAAACGCATTCGTCCCATGATGATAAACTTGGAAGTTTATCACTTCCACCCTCTAATCCTGCCCTGCAGGAGACTAATGACTACCAGAAGACCTATGTGCTCATCGTCTATCCTTCTCATGCTTCTATCAATGATAAACATGTCGGAAAAGGATAATAGACATATTCGAGAAATACTGTAGGACTGAAGGCATCACATGCTTCAATCCTAAGGATTCAACTAGAAGCTCTTCCATCGGTATTCATGATAGATGTTTCCTGTGGTCATCACTGAATCCCCACCATCTAGTACAACCAAAAGTAACCACTCCGACTGCTGGTCAACCAACCTCCATCTCATCTACCATGCAACTACTAAAATAGTGAAGGTGATCTCCCATTATAAGCCGCCGCAGAGGAGTGACTTCTACATACTCCCCTGAGTGTGTTCCTCCCTGCAAGGCACTATACCTCTGAATGCCACCATATATTTCAAGATTCTCTCGTGGAGCTTAATACTATCACATATTCTCCATACTCATGTCATCTCCTAAACTCATGTCAGATCCTATGTGTACGGCTGGATCAATTTCTATATGGATATCAACCACTCCTAAGACACAAATGGGAGTGTCCCCCATCAACCGGTGTTCCTCTACTAGATCAACATCCTCTGGCCAATGTGACTGACTGATACATACGACTATCCACTAAGATAGATGAAGCGGATCTCTCAATTTGTGCCCCCAAGAGACCATCCGACATATAGACTCTCGATTCTTGAAGGGATGTCTGCATGCCTCTAAAGAATACTTGAGTGCTCTCCAACTCTCGAGTGAGCTCTGCCTAACTCCAAATCCTACCCCCTTAGGGCCCTATGACACAACTCGCCAATCCCCAGTGAGGGTAGGTTCATCAACAACTGCTGGTAGTCAGTGTTCATCATAGACACTCTCTCCTGAGAGTGTGAAAATCATCCATGGAAAATCCTCCATCCGAAAGCCACCAGGCTAATCGATGCTTTTCAGACCGCCATCACCGTGATGCATGTCATCAATATGTCTAGTGGTTTCCATGATCATACCCTCACTAACTCCCAACCTGTGGATTCTAAGTGGTGTGACTTCTGATCATAGTCATGTTGAGGTACCCTCATGCTCACGCTAGTGCCATCACTAACAACACTCTCTACAGAATATAAAGTGATGAAATGCCTACTGTGTACTATGCCACTAGGTACTCTTTTATGCCATCAGATCCATCACTAGATGCCATCTCCCCTAATCGTTGTCCTCGTGAGGAGAAGTCAGATCCTCCTGTGCACTCAACCTATTACTATCATCTGCGCCTTGATCCCATATAGTTGTATCCAGGCACGTGCTATCATCATCTTGACCGCCAAAGAGTGCATCCTCATCCATGCAATATGATCCCGGGAAGGCAGTGCTCCATCCACCTATCAACCTCTCGCATCTGCTCAACCACTGGAGTCTCCCATAGCTGTGACTCAATCTCTCTCGACTCACCTGTAAGCACCTGCATGTACGTCCTGTACGTCCTCTTGGATCTGTGGGTCTATCTGCCCATGGTGTGCATCCTCACACTAGGCTCATCCATCATACCTGACGCGCCACCGATCTCCTATCCGATGTGGCTATCATGGGTTTCTAAATAGGTGTTAGATGTGCCATGCCCCCATAGGAAGCTCATCATCTAAAAAGCAACACAAGTGGATCCTCACCAGTGTCACCACTCTGTTGATGCATAAGGTCATCAATGGTATGTGATGTGTCTCGAGACATTAGCTATCGCCCCATTCCATCCGGGCTGCTTCCATCCACCGCACAAGGGTCATCCTCTCCCTGCCGCAGGTAAGCATCACTAGCCTCAGGTAATCGCCATCATCCGGACTGGCTCAATCCATCTATCGTTGCATCCTCGCACACCTCATCATCACTGTTATGACATGCCTCAATAATGCGCCCCTGATCCTTACCCCTACAAGACCTATGATCTAGTTCTGCCCCTTGCTACTGTAGCAAAGTTGTGTGCTCTTATTGGGTGTGGGGTTTCTCTGCTCTTCCCACCATAGTCGCTTTTTTCTTTTTCAATTACATGATCATCCTCTCAGAAAATATCCTATTTTCCAATGGGATTTCTAAAGGTCGCATATTGTAGGGGAAGGTAGCCTTAGTTTCCTTGCTAAGGCTGTCATACATGATATCCAACCATGGTATCTCAAAGGCTATCTTATCCACTTCTTTCCAACTATCCATTTATCCCATGGAAGAGACCCCAAGTTTGTAGGATTTAAGCTCGATACCACTGTAATGATCCTGCCATTATGCAAGGATTATCACTATTTTGGTGTCTTTTAAACTTTTTATGAGTGAGGTATTTAATCAAACACTTTGCTGATCTACCTTTAGATGTGTTTATTTGTGTATGCAGTAAAATAGAAGAGATAACATGGAACATACTCTCAACCATATGCAATAAGATAGACAAGCCAAAACCATTCTAATTCTTCTTCTTATTCATGAAATAGAGAAACTGCTACAATGAAGATGTCGATCTAAATGCTCAACAGATGGCTAAGATAGACAATAGATAAGAGCTACAAATGCTCCTGACTAATACAAAATATGCCTACAATAATAAGAAATGAAGATCAATACAAGAAGATTTGAATACCAAACTCTCCAAATAAGAATGTCACGCTTCAATAGAAGGATGAAATCCTCAATAACTCGAACAATTTCATAAAAGTGTCCAACTTAATAAATATGCCATCTAATAGATTGGGTGATGCAGGCAACTGTGTGATCAATCTCCAATATCCTCTCAATCTTGTAGACTTTAAAATCCCCACTCAATGGTGCGCCTCACTGGATCGGAACACTAGATATTCGCCTCATCAAGCAGCCTCCAAATGCCTGAAACTCTCCAGAAATATGATTGGGACACTGCAAGTCACTAGGGTAAAGTCTTCAAGGTCGACCGGGTGTAACTCCTCCAAATTGACTAGATCTTAATCTCAGAAATGCCTTCCTTCTCTTCAATTTGTCCCATTGCTCAAGAAATAATCTAATCCATAAGATTGTCTTAGAAAGCACTAGATTCGATGTCCAAGGCCCTGCAATGAAAACCTCCAAGTGATAGAATCTCAACGGCCCTCCCAATCTCCTACAACAAATTTCTATCCAAGGATGGTGCTCTCTGCTAGAATCCTCAACCTGGTGTGCCCTCTCTATCTCACATTGAAACTCCAGATGTAGAATCCTCCCAATTGAGCATATCCGAACTAGAATTGTGGGAGAGACGACCTTCTATATTCCACCTTGAGATAAGATAGGTGGAATCTTTCACCACCTAATCGCCCTCTAGGGTTTGTTAAGGTGTCAAACCCTCAAAACCCCCACGGTTGGGCTCACTAGCTAGAAGATTTAAAATCAAAATAAGATCATACATGAATGATGAGTAGACTTCTGTCTTTCCTTTATACTTTTGTCTCACCTTGTCCCTCCAAAGTGACTTCATTTTATTAATAATTAATTAATCAAATCACTTTTAATTAATTAACCTTTTTACCTCGAAAATCTCTATTCTCCTTGTGGCTTCCCTGGACACTCAAATTCACTTCTAGCCATCCCATCTCGCAATCGCATTCCAATGAGCTATTACACTGAGAGGTTCCTCCAAGTAATGTGCCCAAAATGCCCTCTTCAGTGATTTTAATTAACTTATAGCTCAAAATAGTCAAAATCATGGAAATCGTTGGAATGGAACGAAACCAAAGCCAACCTATGCGGAATGGCTCATAATGATGGAATATGATGATAAATTCCAACTGGACCCCACAATTCCTCTCAAATACCCCTGTACTCACTATGACATCCATCTGGCTACTCTGGTCATCATAAGTCTCTGCCCTGTGATGATGTCCCAAAGTGGGGACATTACAAATATATCTATGGATTTTATTGTAGAATTACCTAAATAGGGAAATAAATCAGTCATCATGGTGGTCATTGATCACCTTTCCAAGTATTTTCATTTCTGTTCTCTTCAACGCCCATTTACAACAACCACTATGGATCAAAGTTTCATGGATCAGGTTTTCAAGCTTCATGGCATGCCCCATTCTATTGTTTCTAATCATGACCCAACTTTCACCAGCAATTTTTGGCAAGAATTGTTCAAGCTACAAGGCACCCAATTGCATCTCAACACAACTTATCATCCCGAGATTGATGGTCAAACTAAAGTTGTCAACAAGTGTTTGGAAACATATTTTAGGTGTTTTACATCAGAAAAGAAAAACTAGTGAGCTCAATGGTTACCACTAGTTGAATGGTGATACAACACTTCATACCATACAACTACTCACATGACTTATTTTGAAGCAGTATATGGACAAAAGACACCTTCATTTCTCTCATATTTACCGGGTGTCGCGAAGGTCCAGGCGGTTGATCAAATGCTTACAGTTGGAGATGCTATTCTTTGTACCCTCAAAGAGAATTTGATCATGGACCAGAATCACATGAAGCAACAAGAAGATCAAGGTCGCTTTGAACGTCAATTTGTAGAAGGGGATTAGGTGTTTCTTCGATTGCAACCTTACAAGAAAAATTCCCTCAAGGCTGACCATTGTCAGAAACTGGCACCCAAATTTTATGGTCCTTATACCATTCTAGGGCATGTGAGACAGGTGGCCTATTAGTTAGATTTTCCCAGTCATTCTAAGCTACATCATGTTTTTCATGTTTCCTTCTTAAAGAAGATGATTAGAACTAAGTGCCAAACTCAAACCAACCTTCCCGAGTTGGATGAAGAAGGCTCCATTTGGCTACAGACAAAAGATTTTTTGTACCAACGTGAGCGCAAATACGTTAGTGGACCATCAAGGAGGTGTTAGTCCAGTGGAAAGATACAACCCCAACAGATGCCACTTGGGAACCAACTACCATTCTGCAAAAAAATCCACATCTCAAGCCTTGAGGACAAGGTTGTTTTTAAGGGGCAGGATATGTTAGGGACCTAACCCCTCACGTAGGTAGAATAATATATTCCGATGTAATAAAGGTTGATATTAATAAGGCCTAGCAATAAGGAAGAATAAATTGAATGTATGAAGACCTAATAGAAGCTTCTACTTCTAGAAGGATCTTCCTCTAGATGGTTCTTTTGATAGACATATTTAGTATAAATAGGAGTCGAGGGTATGAGAATGATTGTCTTGGATATTATTCTAATAGATCTCTGCTCAACTGGAGGTTTCCCCCTCGAAGAGGCAAGTGAACATTGCTCTCAGTAATCAAAGTTTTCTTTCTGGTGTTATTCTGTTATCATTTTAGTATTATTGTGGTGTTGTTCTGGTTATATTGTCGTTCATCTTCCATTTCTAGCATTTTATTTATGTTTTGCATACTTTTTATATCTAGAATATTACAACATTAGACATCACCTATATACAAATTTTCTTTCATGTACCCTTAGTTATATAGGAATCCATCTAGGTGCACCTAAAACAAACCTTACATAAAATGTCAACCATCTTGTTTCTTTAGTACACTAAGAAGAACACTTGGGGAGATCACTCTTTAGTACCTAAGAATCAAGTAGTACATCTAAGTGTACCATATATCCTCGTCAGTTAGAGCCTTGGAAGATTGAGCCAAGTACTACTATTGGAAAACTACACATATATCATAGAGATATATTACCTAGCACTCCTTTGTCCTTATGACCCTCCAAACCCTAGCCTTTGCAACACCTGCCATGAAATTCTCACATAAAGTGCTTTATCAAGAATATGGGGATTCCATCAACATAATAATACCTAGTTGGGAGTAAAGAAAGTATGGGTCCTGATAGAACCTTGCAAGAGACCCATCTCAAAATACTCCTAGCGTAATGTTGGTCATCATGGTACCACTCTCCATTAACCATTTTCCAGTGGACACCTGACCATACAATTGTGGGTGACCTATCTAAAAATTATCCTTGTGCAATACCAACTACATTGCTACAACTCTCCAATAACCCTTTTAGGTGGACCCAAGGAACCATGTCTGAAACTAGGTCCACAATCATGGATTCTAGGATCACTAAGTGAAACAATAGGATTGACCAACTTAAAGTTAAATTAGAAACCAATATCACCTCCCAAGTCAACCAAATTGCTAAGCTTTAGTCTAAGATTGATAACCTCCGATTTTTAATATACAAACCATCTCCAACCAGTTAGATCTCCTTACGAAAGGAAAAGTGGCAAGATCAAGTATTACAGTAATATAGGCCACTAAATCTTGGGTAATAACACTTAAATTATCAACTAGGGGAATCATATACTTGTGAAGCACTATGCAAAGTTTATGCAATCATCAAGTGTAGAAGTCAGTTTCTAAATGAATCTCGTGTTATTTTCTTTTCAAAAAATAAAACCATATGATTAATATGTAGCTACCTACAATAGACGACCAAACATGTGTAGCATGAGTCTTTCAGACATGGAATGTCTTAGGGATTATTGATTGATGCTATAAAAGTCCTTATCTCCTTTAGAATTAAACATCATTGTTGAAAGTAAAGTAAAATACAAATTTTCAACACTGTACAAAGGAAATGGAAACCAAAAGAAAAATTCAATGCTAGAAGATAAACATATTCTATAGCGCATTGAATCTCACAACAAATCCCTTGTCAATCATAGGTTCTTTACATGTTGTTGAATTAATAAATCACATTAAAAAATATAACATAAATGTTCTATCTATAGAAAAACACAAACATTCACACCATAATTACATATGAAATGCACAAAAAATATGAAGGTGCATCCATTAGTATCCTCTCCAAGTGGGCCTTGCTTAGGAGGACCGATGAATCCATTCCTTAGAGATTGAATTAACTCAAAAGGATGATAGCGGTTTTATTTCATAAAAAAGATTCAAAATTACAAAACCTAATATGTAACTCTTTGAACCGTAGTCCCAAAGCAAACTCAAACCTATGATTGTACTCTAACATAGTTGGCTTAAGCAAGATCAAAGTTGAAAAACAAACAAAGTACTTTTTCCACAACCATAGGGGTTAAATCTTTAGAGAATAAATCATCAACAAGCATATCACAAACCCATACTCATCAACAATAGGAAAACTCAAGCATGCACACATAGAAATCTCTTGAAATGAAATCGAAATAAACTATTGCAAGTTATTAATCAACACAATGTCATTAGCTATAAAATAGGTTATTTTAATATTTATATTGGTAAACCAATAGACAAAATGCAAGGTCCTTGGGGTAATTATTTAAACAATTAATGAATACAATGAGATTAATTTAGGATCCCATCACAAAGGTATTTAGCCGGAGTCGCCAAATAAATTGAAAAGGGGTTATTCCTTTAATGGTGGAAGGCATAGCCACAACTCACACTTCACCAAAACTCAACACAATACGTGGACCCAGTATCCCAAATTAGAAATGAATAATTTCGGCAATTCCAACCCCACTAGTTGGGTTATGTAGATAGAACATTATTTCTCTAGAGTAAGCACATTGCTATTATTACTAATTAACAAATTATTTATACAAGTATATAGGAATATATTTAATAATAAATTATAGATGAAAATAATGATGTTACAAAGAGCCTCATGATGGTATACTTACATGCATTGACTAGTCACGAGGTAAATATGTGTGTTCCCTTTGACCTTTTTTTATTATTATTG
>SNQJ01S0148490.1:0-23440 GCA_010110895.2 Picea sitchensis | reverse complement strand
AAATATTTCATTACATGCACTAAGCTAATGACAAGGACTCAAAATACCAAAATGCCAAGAAAATGCAAAATGCCTATTTTTTGTATTTTCAATATAATAAAAATGAAAATGCATGGACTGAAAGAAAATTGATATATAAACTCTACTGTGTATAGAAAGAAATAACTCAAGAAGGATACCAAGCAACAAAGCACCCAACCTAATGTACAAGGACAATCAAAATGAAAAGATGATGAGAAATACTCCACCCAGAAATTCAACCAAAGATAGGTTTCCTATCATCCCACAAGCACTTAACAGGCACTATAGAGACCCAAGAAGGCTCAGCAAACATCAAATCCAACCCATCAACCACCAAGAAAACAGGCAAGGAAAGCTGATGTACGCATTTGTTTAGGAAAATAGAACGTATGTATGCAACTTGTAGAGGGACAGCCTGCGTATATACGTGACTGTCAAGGAAAAAAGCATGTATATGTTTCAAAAACAAGGCCAGGAAAGGGAGAAGGCTTAAAACTCATACCCAAAGTGAACAGAGGTTGTCAAGCAATGATGCGACAAGAAACACCATAGGAACGAGAGCAATCTAAGGAGAAAAGTACTCTAAACCCTAAGAAAGAAGATTTAATCCCCAGTATGGTCGTCAATTCTGTTACAAGGAAAATCTCTCTATTTCTAGGGTAAACCACAACATACAGAAATGACTGTAGAAATCAACTCTATCCCAAAAACATGCTATATAAACCAATATGCAAGCGAGATAAGAAAGAAGCATGCCTCGTCCAGATGTTCGATGAAGTCCACTGTTGAGCACTTTGACCCAAAGCTATATACCTGCAACTAGTTCTCAACAACCAAGAAAAGAAAGCATATGGTGATAATGTAAAAGGTTAGCACATTAGATAGCATAATCCATTAATATACATAACAAATACGCCCATGGATAATAACTCAAATATTTGGAAGATATCAATTGGATGGGAAATGAGTATTTATATTAATAAATGATCAACAGAAGTGAAAATATTACAGACTTCCGTTTCGGCACGGTTCAGAACCAAGAAACTAATTTTCTTCTAGCTGGGCCTCCACCACTTCAATCGTCAGCCAAAGGAAAGATCATAAGAGAGAAACACTGAGGTTATCAATCAATAAGGGAAGATCTTGGGGGATAAACATTGTGTTCAGACTTAAAGGACAAAGAGATACAGACTCAATATGAAGTAAATAATTTCTCTAGAGTAACTTTGCTCTCAAAGTTGAATTCTTTCTCCTCTTTCCATAACTCATAATTGGCCCATTTATAGCCTTCAAAATGGAACTGAAAGGCCGAGTCGGAACGTTTCCAGTATATGGAAGTCCAAGGATCATAGAGCTCCTGTTGTGACATGGAAACCTGACATTAATTTTCATTTTCTAGCACAAATCCCAATGTACAAAGGCTGTAGTGGAGAATCCTGTGTATACGCATGTTGTATAGTAGGCAAGATGCGTACATGTGGAAAAATATGTATTTTTAGCTCTGGATTTTACAAACATGGATGATAAGTCTGCATAGGGAAATGGAAAAAGGCATTATGTGCAAGATTGCATAGGGTGAGACAAATCTTTCTATAACATTTACCACGTCAAAAAATCGGTGTGTTGATCTTTGATCTGGTTGTATGAGTGGTTATTGAAGGTGTTCATCCTCTGTTGGAATACCTGTGTTGTCGAACAATAATGAACCTATCCCTTGAGAGGGATTTGGTGGGTTTGTACTTCTTCCTTGAGAAGATGTTTTACCCCCGCCTCCTTGTGAAGGAGAACCAAGAGATGGATTGCCTTGGGTATTTGACCCAAGCAAAGTGGAGCCATGTAAAGTTGATCCCAAAATAGTGGCACTCACTGGGGTGTGAGATGGTTGAGACAGTGAGTTGGAAAGACTAGGGACTCCTCCAAGGACAGGAGGGAGATTATGCAAGCATCTAGAATGAAGGGGATTTTGTGGTTATCCTATGGTTCCAACTAGTAAAGTGAATGTGTGCAAATGGTGACAAGAGATAAATAAATGAACAAGTGCTTTTTATATTTTTGACCTTCAACAAATAATATAACTCACAATTGCATGTAATCAAATGAACATCATACATCAACTGTAAAATAAACAATCATCTGGATAGGTTGATTTTGTCCGCGTGGGGGAAAAACAAAAAAAAAATAAAAATCTTGAGTCCTAAAAGACCTATCATCCTTCCTCTCAATTTAGCATTGGGCCTTCCAATAGCACTCGACAGTGAGTTATGAATCCAACATAAGAGGAACTAGTGAAGGTTGAAGTAATCAATTATAATGAGGGGTAGAGGGTGCATATCCCGAAAGAGCTAGCGATATTTCCCAATAGCCACACAAAATTTGATCAATGTGTGATTGCAGCCCACAACCACCACCAAGGTAGATATCCTATGTTTGGCCACTAAGTACCTCGGTCAAAGTGCAACATTTAGATTTTCAGCATAAAAAATGGGTCACGAGATGGATACCCTCACAAGAGTTGGGTGACTCAAGGAGGGGTGCATTGAACAACTGGACCTCGACCTTTGACCCTTCGCGGGTATCTCCCCGCCTTATGGTATAGGAACACTTGACTTGGAGGATTTGAATGATCCCTATTCTCAACTTCTATTGTTTCAAAATGTGAGAGCCTGGTAATGGGGGGTTATTTGGATACCTATCCCTGAGATCCTACCTAGACTAAAAAATTTCTTTAGGCACCTCCCGTGGAGGAAAATTTAGTGTGTTTTTAGAAATTTTTTAGATGGAGCAGGTTGAGATATTGGGGTCATGGACCAACCTCATTTGAATTTAATTGGTGTGGATAATTTCTAAAGAAGTTTTCATATCTTTCGGAGTTCCTTTGAAGTAATTTGTGGGTACTTAAAAAGAAATCTTACTTCGACCTCCACTATTCTAATAGAAATTATGTGTGTGATGAGTGGCTTTGTGTGCAAGAAAGTAAAAAGTGCGCAAAAGATTTTTAATAAGTTAAGTGTAAGATTGCTGCATGTGGAATTCATGTGGTCCTTACAAATCATTTTACCTAGATTACTACGTTTCTTTGGTACAACCTTGCGGAATATTATATCCCTAAAGAAATAGCAATGTGGACATATGGGTTATTACTTGATCCTTTAAACTCCCTATAATTTTTTCTATACTAAGAAATCTTTTGAAACTATCCTAGGATTGTAGACATGTGGGCATGTATGGGCCCGTTACTTGATCTTTTAAACTTTCCTAGAGTGTTGTCTAGATTAAGAAAGCTTTTAGAAACTATCCTAAGATTGTAAACATGTGGGCATGTATGGGCCCTTACAAATCTTTAAGATAATTTTCCAGAACTAAGAGGTACCCTAGGGGGGTTTTGTCCTCTCCTAATGATTTTTTAAGGGAGATAAAATTTCCTTTCAACCACATTTTCTAATTCTTGAGATCACACTTGGTTTAGGGCACTCCCTAGCCCTTGACCAACCTCAAAGCTATATTTCCCTCTGATCTATGCTTCAAATCGTGTTGGGGGTCAGACTAGAAGTGGTTGTGAGGCCAACAAGATTCATAAATGCATCATTCATGAGAGGTGCACTAGTTTTCTCGTAGACAATCATGCATCTTGTGCATTCTGTGCAAAGTGCGTGATTAGGGTTGTGATGGCGTGCACATTCTCTTCACATTGCACGTAATTCCTTTAGTGAATTTGCGCACTTTGATTTTTGAATGAAGTATATATTTTTATGCCTTTTTGATGGATTTTGATGTTGTAGGTATACTAATTGTTGCTGGAATTGATGTCTTCCTTCAACTGTTGTGTGTAATGTCGCAAACTATTTTTTAGTGATAACAGTTACCTTCATAAATAAAGTCAATAATATAATCAAGAGCCGATTGAATACTATTAGAAGTAAGAAAAGTGAGATCGCATAGTTGTTCACCATAGTCATTTTAGGATAGATCTCCCAAACAACAAGTAATAATGAAGGAAATTGGTCGCGCAAATCCTTCATAGAGGATAATGGCCTCCCTAAGTAAACCCCACACATGGGTTAAAGGCAAGGTGGTCAATGAAGAATAGGTTCCCAAGCTCAAATTTCCAACCAATATAGATTTCACAGGTCCAACCAATAATGTTTGAGACCAGGTGTGATTCCCTAAGTTGCACTTTGAAAACTATGTAGAGATAATCAAAGGGGTAGACGAATAACGAGTGGTCACCTATTCTTGCTCAGTCGAATGCATGGTGGATTCCTTTATCTCGACATGCCATACCCAGTTGAATAGAATACCATGCACCGAGTTTCAATCCTTTTGATGTAGGGAGAGGACCTAACAAAAGAAGAAAATGCCAAGGATGTAGCCAACGAGGATATTTACACCAAGTATACTACACAAAAGGGATCCTAAGGGGTGGTGATTCTGGAAATGAACGACCAATACATTCGCTTCACTACTCAACTATTTTCTTGCAATTTACTGTGCAAGTTCCACAAGGATGAGTGTCCAATTAACATTTTTGTTGTAGTAGAATGACGCGTCATAGGCGTCCGAATAGCCCAGGCAAGATACTTAATGCATGAATTTGTTGAATATTTTCTAGAGGCACAAGACTTAGGTAAATGATTTCATTATAGTTGGGTCATATTGTTGCTCACTATGATTCTATATAAGCTCCCACCAGGCCATGATGATGATTCAATCAACTCACAATCTTTCTCTGCACCCAAGTTCCTCATGCAACAATACAACAAGGACAAGAAATTTTAGGAAACAACTAAGAAATCATTTTAGAAATGGTACACCCAACTCATTCAAGCAACTGATACAACACAATGAATACCCAATAGTATTATGGATAGGTATGAAGACTACCTCCACTTTAAATTCAGTTTTCATAGTTTCTTTATTTACCTAAGCGTACAAAAAAAGGAAACAACAACCATGTGGCCATTGTGCATCACTGAAGGTGATATCTAGCAGGGCATCGAAGAATGGTTTGACTACCTTAAACTACATTGAATGAGGAATTTGAGAAAATAGAGACTCAAACCAAAAGGAAATAGGAGAGAAAAAGGGTAGAAGAAACTCAACAGAAGGATAAGAAATCCATGGATAAACAACAACAAGAGGAGACATCTTGAGGAAAGCACAAACAACCCATGGGCCTGAGGATGTGCGTTTATGTAGACAGGGAAGATGATAAAGATAAGGGGCCCAAATGAAAGAAGGCATAAACACCCCCGAATATATCAGCCGCACCAATCAACCTAGGTTCAATCTCGAATCCTAATGACCAAACAAACACACCAACTCCCCTGCCAAAGATTTACCCTAAGCCCATCGAGGAGGATCCCCCCTCAAATTCCGTCAAGCACACAGTGGCACCCAATCTAGGAAACAGTAAACGACTAGACACCAACACCCCCACATAAGTAGTTGGGAATATTTACGCATTCATAACAGGCCTTGTCAACGAGCTCAAAGGGAAACTGATCATGCAACAGATCATGCAAAAAGAGGTAACAATCAAATTCAACACATTGTGATTGATGAGTATTCCATCAAATGAGATCCCACCACCAATACAACAAATGACAACTGACATGTCTATCCCAACATCACCAAGTAGCAGTACCTAGAGATGAGTGTTGCATTTCAATCCATTGGTCATAATGACTTTTGACTCCTCCAACGCCAAGATAGAAGTGGAGAAGGTACCTTAAAAACACCTACAAACTTACATGGATAACATTATGACTGAAATGAGGGATATGCATAGGGCCCTCAACCAATTTTATGAATAATTACAACAATGGCATGAACAAGAAATTACCGCACATCGAGACACACATGATCAACTTCACTAAGAAATAGTGGTCTGCAAGGATATTGAAGCCACACATGAAGATATCAGGGCACTACACATAATGGAATTCACTATGAATTCATCATTTATTAACACATTCAACGAGGTTTTTGAACAAGTCCCCCATCTAACAGAAGAGACTTCAGACCTCCCCGCCCCGCGCAATCATGGAAAGGTCGAGGAGAGAGTCTAGTATTTGGAAGTGTAGAACCTCGAGCTCCAAAAAAATATATATCACCCTCCTGTAGAGAATTAGGAGTTGCAACAAAAAATAGAGGTGGAAGAAGAGGCACTGAAATGAGGACAAGTGTGTATTGCAAAATTTGTAGGGGTGGTCAAATATAGCTTCAAGCTCTGAACACACCTATAGAATTCCCTTGAATTCCATGTTATTCATGATCAAATCCGAGCAACTGAATCCTATATTGAATAAAAGCAACAAGCATTGTCTTCCCTATCCCCTATTGAACGAAAAGAGACCATTAAATCAATTTCCAACAAGCTTCGGGAGATTATGACAACCCACATCAAACGAAAAATGGTCTCATGCATCATATGAGATGTCACTGATAAAGTCCAATTGTATTACAACCAGTTGGAAGTGGTGCAAGAAAATACATCCCCAATGGCCACAAATATGGAACATATCAACCTTCATATGTCAGCGGTCGAACCGACTGATGTCAAGCATGTCTACTAGTTGACGCATCGGCTGCAAGCAATTTCTAATGACGTTGACAATCACTTCAACTAATTCGTTTAGGAACTCATGAAAACAATGTTGTCAACCTCCTCTATCATTCCATGAACAATGTCGTAGGGTAGAGGATGAGCCAATTAATAGTGTTGGGGGATTGTTGGCATCTAAGGTTCAAAGATCGCATGCATGCCACAAGTCAATGATGCGCTCATGTTGAAACATATGCATGGAGCGGCGCTAGATTTCAGAGTTTTCACCAACCAAGGATTAATTGCGTGCGTCAATCTGATTTTTCACTGCACACACCAACCCATTTTGTACCACGAATGAGAACTTAAAGGAACCGCGTGCAGGCTAGATCCCAAAAGATCTTCATGAATCTTTGTAACTAATTATGTAACAACTCGACTGGTAATGGTCGAGGTTATGGATGAGATGGCAAGTAGTTATGAGTACCATGCTCTGTGAAATATATGGGGGGATGCATGCAAATATGTAAATGGTTGGGAATTTTGAGTAAGAGAGAGTTCATTATTGTAAGAGATAAGTAAGCTGGACTAGAGTTAGAGTTCCAATTTGGGTTTTCTAATAACTTTTGCATAATTATGTTTTTCAGAGATAAAAGATGGGTATCAATGTGAAGAGAAGAGATCTTAGCACACAACACATCTCTGTTCTGATTGATTTTTGATGCATTTTGAGTAGGCTTCGACCTCTATGAATGAAATCATATTTGAATGTTGTCGAACTGAATGAATGGAATCTGAACACCTTTACCTCTTTTCATTTCATGTGTTATGGTGTGGATGTTTATCTGTTTACGTTCTTTTGTATAATAATTCGTTAATAAACTATGAATGAATGAATGGGTTATCTTTGGAGGTTTCATGTATTTATTGTCCCTTCCCATCTTGCACAAGACTAATGGTCTTTGTGATTTTCATGGCGTCTTGAGTGAGTCCTTCTTCGATCCTTGACTAAATACTAAATATATTGACGCCTATGGGCTTTTGTTGTTAAATATTACCGAACCCCAGGTCTTTAAACCCCCAGTGAGTAGAAAGAAAGGCCAACAATCCTTAAAATATAAATCTACCTTTTCTTTTATTGTTTTAGGGTTAGATTAGGGTTTGTAGCAATTATTCTTCAATTTTTAGCCATAATTAAGCTAGACATCTAGGGTTTAATTGGAATTTTATCCTCAAAATATATCTTCTTATCATTTATTGCTTTTCTAATTGAATTTTCATCTTTATAGGGCTTGGCGTCTTGCATTGTTATGGTTGTTATGTGCCCTTTATATTTTAGAATATAATTGTTCATAAAACCCTAGTTTAACTTGTATTTTCAACCCTAGTTTTATTGCATGAACTTAACTTGATATATTGCTAAGGATTTTCATATTTCATACAAGTTTTGTACAACTATAGTTGTTTCTCTTATTTTTAATGTTCGGGGTACCCTCTTTGCCTATTGTAACTTGCTAAATATCACAATTTGTCTTGGATACTTCTGACACACAAATCTAGAAATTGCTTGATCGAACCACCTTACAACCACCTTGAAAACTTTGATTTAGTGGTGGTCTATTTGAGTAACTAATAGAGAAGGCCGTAGATTTTATCCTATCTTGCTATATGATTCCTTGAAGTTACTATGGAAGCCCCCCTTGTGTTGGATTTTATCCTTCACTAAGACTATGGAAGTGATTACGAAGGTGACAATAATAACAATTCCATGTTACACTCAAGTCTTAACCCTTGTGAAAGACTTTGCATATAAATGCTAAATCTTGTGATAACAAATATCAAAGTGAAATGAAAATTGCACTATAAAAACTTTGGATGCAAATTTTATTATTATTTTTTGAATATGATTTTCATAAATCTCAATATCTTTCAAACTGTAAAAACATATTTTATTATTATAAATAAATATTAAATTTTCAATTCTTTTTTAAGGCTATATAAAAAAAACTTTAATGTTACTATCATTAACAATAAAAATATGAGCAAACTCTTTAGTTTCCTTGTTTATGACACTTAACCTCTCTTTTGCATCATGCACAAGACTTTTCCTTTTCCTTCAACGAGAAAGGTTTTTAAACTATATGTTACAGATAAGAGTCATGATAATACAGATGGATGAAAAGTTAGTCTAAAGAGTTAATTCGGTTAGTTTAGAGCTAGAAGTGAATCTCTTAATTCCCCATGACCCTATAATAAGGAAACTGACTATTTTCTACAAATACATTTCCTCATTAAAAAGCGATAAAATGAAACAATAACAATGAAAAAGAGATTACCTAAAAGCACTTGTTCGATCCAAAAAAATTATAACATTTAAACTACATCGTATCTTTATGATTAATACCATCTCCTCATATATGCAACATGCAACCTCATGCAATACGTCATTGAATTTATGTATTCTTAGATTTAAAATATTTTAGATTGAAGCACAAAAATATACCGTACTTATTGCCTGCATCTTGTAATTGTTTATACGAGTCGAAATTCCCTCTCATGTTACAGCCTGCAGAAAATTCATATTATTAGATTTAAAATATTTTTGTTAACTTCCACCGACGACTCCAGGAGCTGGCTTGCCGCGTGGCAAAACCTTTCCCAAACACAATTTAAACCCTAATAGCTAGCAAACGCGCTACGTAAGGTACGAGACAAACAGACTCGTTATACTTGATGATGGGTTGCCAGTGACCTTCATGTGCTGCATTACCTGGCCGAATCTTTCTTTCAACTATATAAGGCAATGCAAACCCTAATCGCAACCAGTCCAAGATCGGCCATGGGAAATTGTCTAACTGTCCATTCAAGAAGAACAAACAGACAATTGTCATTCAAGAAGTATACGTCCAAGATCGGCCATGGGAAATTGTCTAACTGTTGTTGATGAAAAGAATCAGATCAGGAGAACAAGCAACAGGCCCAGCCGGAAGTCTGTGTATCCGATCACAGCAGCCGATGATCATGTTGCATTGCAGAGATCAGCTTTTAAATCTGTTGAGGCGAAGGAACCCTTGAATATAAATGCAACTGCTACAGGAAAAAATGTTCGGCGTATCAAGATCTTGGTATCTGCGAAGGAGTATAACGAATTGCTTTCTCAAGGCCACAGCCAGGAGTCTATAGGCTCGTTTCTGGGACATAAACTGGAGGTCCAGGGATCCAATAGCAGCCGTAGTGTTCGTGTAAGTTACAGCGAGGATAAACAGGTATCTTCATGGAGGCCCTCGCTCGAAGCCATACCTGAAGATTAATGTCATTGCATTCTTCACGTAAGCGATTGTTGGGAGATTTGATAAAATCTTCTCGCTTTGAATTTTAGATTGTCAAGCGTTTGACCAGACATAATGGGTCGTTACATATGAGATAAACCTTGTGATGTTTATTACTTGTATTGGAATGTGAGAGCAGAGGATTATTTGGGTTTTCTTAATCAGTCTGTTTCATATTACTTAAAAATGAAAAAACTTTTGGATTGCATTTTATCTTCCACTACTGCAACGACCATTTTTTTATCTTACATATTAACAGCATAGCCGCTGCAGGAATTTATAATGTAATGAACGCGGAATTTATAATGTAATGAACGCAAGTATAACTCAACGCTAAACTTATTGAAACTATATGTATAGTTAAAACTAGCACAGCCACGCCCCGGATGGGGTGACACAATGCACAACACTGCCACTTGGCACAGCGCCCAGCCTCATATTAAATGTTTAAATGTGGTAGGCCGCTCCCCATCTACTCAACATTAATGATGGGAGCAGGTAACGTTTGATCTCCTGATAATCGACCTCTCCCTCGCGGGAAAGGGTTGGCTCGGCAAGCATTTACTATGGAAGAGTTAATAGGGAGCTTTGTCCCGCCGTCACATAAGTCGGTGAAAGCGAGGAGGCATAGTCACATTCAACTCATTCTTGCTCTGCATATTTCCGCCTTTTGTGAGCTCTGGCGTATTTTTCTCTGCATCTTTCCGCCATTTGTGAGCTATGGTGCGTTTGATATCCCCTCCTTCACTGCGATGCCTATGGAGCGAGGTAAACCTCGACGTGGTTCGGCTTGGTATACACATGCTGCTCAGCGACAGAGGAGACAACAATTGGAAAAAGTGTTGTCGTTGGCGAGCTCCATTCTGCGTCAGAGAGCAAAGGCGACCAGTCTCTCACCCCGGGCTTATGCAGAAGAGTTTTCGACGGAGGAGAGCGCTCAGATCCCTCCAGAGCAATTCAACGGAGGAGAGCGCTCAGATCCCTCCATAGCAATTCCCACTCTCTGAACTAGGTAATTGGAACCCCACTCTCTGGAAGAAAATACTCCGAATGCTCTTGAAACTCAAGCAAGGAGCAGCATGATGGGAGGGCTCTATGATGAATTCCCAACCTGTTATGTCGAGGAAGTGCCTTACATGGAAAAGACTCTGACTGCCCTTGAAACTCAAAGAAGAAGCAGCATGAGGGGGGGGCTTTGTGAGGAACTCCCAACTTGTTATATCGAGGAAGTGCCTTACACGGATTTGGTTTCGCAGGGAACCATTGTGGAAATTGAGTGCCATGAAGACATAGCAGCCATGGACAAGGGCATGGGCAATGCAGGTAGAGAGGCAATTACTCCAAGCGAGGCAACGACAATGTTGTGGAAGGCCACTCCGGGAGAGGGTGACGAAACCCCAACGCCACCTTCCACCAGAGCCATGCATGGATATACAAGTGCCCCGCCACCCTTCCTCCAGGGGACACACTTGAATTTAGTGTTTGAACTACGAGGACAGATGGTTGATGAGGAGCATAGGGCCCTCCTAATGGGACAATGGTTGGATATGCTTTTCGACGCGTACTCTAATGCCCCAGCGAATCAAAAATGCCCAACGTGCGCCCAACCATTTGTAATGTAGGCCAGAAAAGTGTGGCACCAGAACGAGGATGACAAGCCACCGGGTATTTGATTTAGTCAATTTTGTTCTGTTTTTCTCTTTTACTTCCAGCCATGTTGGGGCTCCCTTTTGCTATGGTTTTTACAATTCGGGCTTATAAAAAACCTCTCTGTAATGCCTTAAACAATCTTAAGATGATGCATGGCCATCTGCCCTGGTTTTCCTTCGAGCAGGACAGATGGTGGAACAATCTCTTTTATTTTTCTATCTAGAAGAAACATATGCGCCCCAAGTTGTGTTGGTTTCCGGTTAAATGGCGGCACACTTGGTGGCTGTAGCACCATTGTATCTTTTTGTTAATATAATATAGCATGCAACACCCTTTTTTACTTAAAAATAAAATAAAACTAGCACAGCCACAATCTGTACTACATGATTGTGGTGAACGTAGAAAGGCTTATTTCATTTACAAACCTTAATTAGGGTTTACCTTAGAGTTTTGGTAGTCAAAAAAACAGTGTTCCCCTTAAAAGATATAAGTACCAGAATTTGTATAAGCACCAAAATTTATGTAAGCTTCCATGAAACAAGCTTTAAATGGCCTCCTTTGTAGGCTATTTAACTTTGCCCATTTGGAGAACACAAATAGTGGCTAGACTCGGAACACTCAGAAGACCAGATTGGGAAGACCACCAATACTAAGCCAACATCTAAAACCTATAAAATAAGAAGGATTCAACCTTAACTGAACTTTCATTCCCACAATCTCAAAGCCCACCACCCAGAGGCAAAAATGAAACAAGTGAACTTGACAATGAAACACTTGAACTTGACAATGAGATGTTTTATACATATTAATCTTTGTTAATTAGGTAAACTTGGCAAACACTAGTAATGACAGTAAAATATTAAACATATTAAGTAAATGTGAAAAAGTAAACAAGGAAAAGTAAGCATTAAAAAATGCAAAAAAGTTATGAACATGAAATTTCATTCACTGATTTAGGATGACCACTAAAAATTTGCATGCATTCAATTACTAGTCATAAGATTAGTTTTCATAATTAAAAGATCATTAATTATATCCATCTA
Source organism: Picea sitchensis (assembly GCA_010110895.2). Classification (NCBI taxonomy): domain Eukaryota; kingdom Viridiplantae; phylum Streptophyta; class Pinopsida; order Pinales; family Pinaceae; genus Picea; species Picea sitchensis. Next base: position 10,853 of record SNQJ01S0148490.1, on the reverse strand, counting down.
TAATAAGTGTACTTCAAGTAATAATTATTGTAAGAAATAGACTTATTCAAAGACTTTTTGCAATGACCCCTATTCATAAGGTAATTTTCTAATAATGATTCTATTTAATTATTATTATGACTTCATAATAATAGTTAAATAAATAAAAAACTATATATAGATTAAAAAAAAAATATTATTATATTAAAAAAAAATGAATATACATGTTACTAGAGTTCAAGAAGAAAGAATAATGAAGACATTACTGAACGATTCATAGGAAAGAATACATTACTGAACGACTCATAATAGTCTAACATTCTTGAACAAAAGTATCATTGACCATAATAGCTCTCTCTTACATCCAAAAATAGGACTCAAATACTACATAATATCAGGTTTAACAAAAACATATGCCAAAAAATGCCCAAGATTGGATTAGGATTAAAGCTGGAATTCTATTACTTCATTTTCCATTCCACTTACATATTCTCGAGATTGGATTAAAGCTGAAGATTCATTACTTATTTTTCCATCCCATCCACAAATTCATAGTAGAGAAAATTCATAGTAGAGAAATGCCCCTTTCTAATGAGGCTATTCACTATTGTGATGAAAAGAGAACCACTAAAATGAGCTTATTTGAAATTCCAAGTCACAAAGTAAAGACCCAAGTCTCACATTCTCCTCTTACAGGCCCAGTCTACAACAAGCTTTGAGTCTCCCTGGATCTAAAGCTTTTTGATCTCTTTCAACTTAGATACTAATAACAAAGTTCTGAGAGATGAATTCAGCATGGTTCTTTGAGCCTCTGCAAGGGGCATAAAAGAAAGTGAAAGTAACGACTATGGTTTTAAAAGAGCACGATTCCAACCCCACAATGAAGCGGATGCCCCTAGCTTGGTTCGTCGAAATATCTCCTCAGGAATACACTGGGCGGATTTGGCATGATATGAACAAGCAGTTTTTAACTTTTCTTCTTTACCATATATTCCTTCGAAAGATTTGTGATAGGGGCTGCTCAAATCTGACGAGAAATGAATTCATTTGTAAAAATAAAACTGTTCGGAGCCCACCATATGTTGTTAACCAATGTACTTGGGAGCGCTTCAAAATGGTGAGCCTGCTTGTCATCCAGCCAAGATCTAAGACTTACGTCGAACTCCTTGTGCATCGAGGTAACCTGTATTTGGAGGTCCTTTTCCACCAATGTCAAAACTCTTTCTGTGTAAGAGCAACGCGTGAAGGGTGAGCTCAGGAGTTTTCGTTAGGTCTGTATAGAACACAGAAGCTCGGAGCTCGGGCCTATCCAATCTCATTAAGGGCGAGCCATAGAGATATTTGGCTTTTTAGGGGTGCGTGTAGCTTCCAAAGGGAGCTTCACCACCAACTCCTTTGATTAGAGAAGCTGGTCTCCGCCACTGCATTATATCCACCAACTCGTTTCACTAGAGAAGCCGGTCTTCACCACTGCATTATATCCAAGCTTTGCTATGTATTCACCCGAGCTGTGTACTCACCCGTCTTTGGATTGTTTTTGACCAGCAGAGAGAGTCTTACTCCACTTCATTTAACAAGATATTCTTAGGCTAGAGATGTTACTCAGTCAGACATAGCAAGTGCTTATCGTTTTAGAGCTCTGTAAATTAGATAGAGTTAGTAGAATTTTGTCGTCTTAAATGTTTTAAGTTGGTTAGTTTATACAAGAAGTCTTTGTCCTTATTTTTATATGTCCAGTTTTTATATATCAAGTCTATAAGTAGTTTATATACAGAGATATCGTCAGAAGCAGCGGTGTAAGAAGTCAAATAAATCTGAGAGTACAAGCAATAAGTCTGCAAAAGTTGTTAGAGCCAAAACATATTTTTTTATGTTAGAGCCAAAACATATTTTTTTATATTTTGTAACCAGTAGCATTATTCAAGTTGGTAATATATATTAAGCATTTGTGTGGCTGTATATTCTGTATGAAAAGTCTGTAATAAGATATGCATCCTGCATACATTCTGTAAAAGTGAGACAGATTAATATAAATGAGTTTTATGGTTGTCATTCATTGAGTGAGCCTTGTGCCTAAAAGATCTGAATGTGTGATGTGCAAAGTTTCGGTAAATTGAAGTGATTCGACTTGCAGTAGTCTCCAGGATTGCTGTAGGACATATAAGTCAGCGTTGTTGCCGTTAGATAGGCGTGTAAGCCGCAGAAAGGCATTGTTGCTGCGTTCGTCCTTTTCCTATTTGTAAGTGAATCTTGCCAAATTATCTTTTGCTTACCAGCATTATTTGAAGGATCTTGTCAGGAGTTGCAGTAATTCATTAATAGCTTCTCAGAAGAATTCATCATCTGCACTTGCAAAGTATAAACCTTCTAAGTGGTATAAGAAGTTGTTGAGTCAGTCTAGTCACAAACCCCTATATAATACACGTCTGTTAGTTCAGGAATATGAACCAGATCCTAACTGGCAAATGCCCGAGATTCCTGCTTCTGACATTTATGATATTCCTATATTCCAATTTCGTGCTACTACTTTCATCCGTCATTGTTCATTAAATGTGCTGATTTCTCTCCGACAATCTGTTTATCAGATTCCTCTTATCCAGCCTGAAGACATGGAATGGGGATTAGAAAATGGCTATGAGTATATCCATATAGGATTAATCCAGTTTGGTATCAATCCTCTAGTCCGACCTGGACTGAATACAAATGTCCTAACCTGCATAATTGACTCTCGCCATAATACTTTTCAAGATGCTCTTATATCTGGTTTTCAAGCCCCTCTTCATAACGGCCCTGTTTGGTCGTCCGCCTTGCCTCGTTATCAAGTTTCTCTCTGTGATCCTTACATAAATTCATTGTTACAAGCCTATGTACAATTTGTTGGCTTTAACATGGCCGAAGGATCCAAGATCCCCCAATTACATTCTTCCATTTGCTTACATTTCGTTTCCACAACCATGCCTGCTCTCAATCCCAAACTCCTCAAACGCGCTACTACTGAAAGCGTGGTGGTTGGTCCAGGAAATGTTTCTCCTTTAACCCTTGGTTTCTGTCAATTAACAGAAATAGATGAATGGTCTGCAGATTATGTTCCTATTTCAGATCAAATCAAGCCTCCCATGCCAAAAGAACTTTCTGTTGAAACAAACCTCAGAGGACAGTCTGTGCTAAGACTTGGGAGATCCCAAAGTACTAGAATAGAGAATCTCGAGAGACAATTCTCAAATTTATCAACTAGTACATCCAGATCTGACTCTGCACACCTTCCTTCTACTATTCTATCTACTAGAACTGATTATGTAAATAAGAATCCTGTTTACAAACCTATTTCTGGTAGATCCAAATTAGATGATCACCTACTAACACACCAACAAGGTTCTCAAGATTGTTACTGGTGTAAAAATAAGTTTCCTACTCAGGAACCCTCTGCTAATGTTGAAACCTCTTATCCGTTAGTTCCTAAGAACTTTAGAACATATCAGACTAAGATTGAACATCATGGTCAACATACAGAATGTTCTAAATGTCAAGACATTGCAGTCCCCACAATTAAGATGTTTAATAGTCCATTACCCAGAAGTGGACAAGATAAAAGGACTGAGTTACCATATAGAAGTTTAGGACCTGGAAATCATGTTCCTAAATTTAAAAATGATATGGTAGCAGATCTTGATTTCATCCAGTATAGGAAATCTGACACTAACCCTTCTCCAGATAGTATTAGACTTCAGAATTACACAAACTACCAATTGGTTTGTTTATCCCAGAATCTAGATGACATTACTCAAGATGTGTTGCAGTCTAAAACCCATCTTAATGGTTTACACTCTGAAATAGATCAACTAGAACAAACCCAACAAGATTTGAAGTCTCAGTTGAATACTATTATGGAAAAGCTTGTTATTATAGAAGAAGCAGTTGTAAATATGAAAGCTTCTTATCAAGAAGAATCTGAACCTTCTTCTCCTCTGATTCTGGATAGACCACAAGATGCTACATTCTCTTTTTATGGTCCCCCGGACTCTGATCAGAATAAACAAATAACTCTAAAATAGTTAGCCTGTACTTTATCTAACCCTGCTCTGGTTAGACTTGCTGAAATTTCACAGCTTGCAATTGAAAAGCTCAATTTGGTTAAAAATCAGATTTCTACACTTGAAAAAGAAATTCATACTGCTAAACAAGCAAGCCTTGAAAGACAAATAACCTGTCTGGCTATTGTACAATTTAACCATCCTCCTGTACATATAAAAGGAGTAGATAGTGATCAACCTGAGTCCTCTGATGCTCGAAAGCCTTCCTCTGGTGAAGCCTCTGGTACATCTTACCAGTCAGCTGGGGAAAAATGGTGCAATGCTAAGTACAGTAGTTCAAAGAAAGCCCCCATGGATATAGATGGAGAACCCAAAAGGTCTCTAAAGAATATAGAGAATGCCCCAGCTGCCAATTTTGACTGCAAGTCAAAAACATAGATTGAAAATACCATTCAAAGATGGCATACATGGGCTAAAACCCAAAAGATGCTTTACAAAGATAAGATTACTTGGAGCGACATTGCTCTCAGAATCACTTGGAGTTTTGAAGGAAATCTCTATATATGGTGGGAAAGAGTTACTCCCAAAACAAAGCTAAGAATATTTCATTCTGACAAACCTGTTGATGAATTGGTTAAAGCTGTAGTATTTGAATTCTACGGAAATATGAGAATCAATACTAGTCATTATGCTGACATGTTCATGAATCAAAGGTTATGTGATTTAAGGGAGTTACCAAAATATTTTTGTACTATGCAAAGCCTATTATACAAGGTTCCAGATCCAGAAAATTCTGCCTATTTAAGAAAGTACATATCTTCTTTGCCTGGTAGATATCCTTGTTAGGGAAAGGCTTGAAAATATTGAAATAGATATTTCTGAATTATCCTTGGCAGGACTGCATGAGCAAGTTGTTACTGCGCTACAAAATGAATGTATGAGGAAAAAGACTGCCAAATCTTTAAAGAAGTATCTTCCTTTTGATTCTTCAGTCTATGATGTCCTTCCTAAGACACACACATTTGGATGTTTTAAGACCAAGAAGTCCAAAACATGGACTAAAGGGAAATGCACATGTTCTTCTAGCCAATCTAACCCAGTCAAACAAACTACAAAAAGGTATCCTAGAAAACCTAACCAGACTAGTAATCCTAGAAGAAAATTTTTCTTTAAGAAAAGATCTTCCCCTGCCCGGCCTAAATCCACCTCCCGCTTTATCTGTAAAAAGCCTGGCCACTGGGCATCTCAGTGTCCTCTGCGGTCGAAGACCAAAGCCCAAACAAAGATCATGGATTTATTCCTCACTGGATATGATCCAACAGAATGGGATTTAGTCTCTCACCGTTCAGATGGTGAATATCTATCCCTCACCGAGGATAGTTCTTCTCCTTCAGACCTTGATGAAGATCCTTTCGTTTCTGATGATTCCCTTTATGATTCATCCATTTCCCCTCCACCTGAAGCATGTCTCAATTTTCTTGAAATTAAAATGCTTTCATCTTTTGTTGATGTAAATTCTCTCATTACTCAGCGAGATAATTATCGCCACAAATTGTCAGCTCTCACCCCTGGTCAATTTCATCTTTTTGATTATTATGAATCTCAAATTGAGACCCTTACTGCCCAGATAAATGCCATCCAACAGCCAAGCGTGGTGAATATACATCACTACACTCCTACTGATGTTGAGTTTGAGTGTCCTAAGCCTAAACCTCTATCTATTAAAGAACCAAGCAGAGGTAAAGCAGTAAAGTTTGATGAAGAACCTCCTCAAGATGATATGTCTCCTGAAAACACTATTTTCCATCTTGAAGAAGAAATTAAAGAAAAATAAGTTTTGATAAGAGATTTATGGAAATCTTTGAAACTTTAGAAAGAAGAATTAGCCTTCCTCAAACAGAAACAAAATGAGGATATGGAACAATTTCTAGAAAAACCAGAAGCTGGCTGCATGAAAATAATTAGAAGCATAGATGACAGACTGGTCATCTCTGTAAGTATTAGAACCACGAGATATCTGCAATACATACTAGATGCACAAGTAGATACTGGTGCAATGAATTCATGTGCTAAACATGGTGCCATACCAGAATATTATTGGCAGCCTGTACAATTATCATTCCGTGCAGTTAATAAAACAGTAATGCCAATAAAGCACATAGCTCCAGATTTTCCTATCTACATTATGGAAAATAAAGTACCAGTTATCTTGTACAGTTTTGATAGAGGTGCAGATATTTTATTAGGTCAAGATTTTGTAAATAAATGTCTTCCTTTCACTGTAGGAAATAATTTTGTACAGTTACAAATCAATGGCAAAAATGTATCAATTCCTAGCAAATCTATCTATGAGACAAGGATTGTTGTAAAAGAAACTTCTGTCCAAGTTGAAAAATCTGCTAGCCAGCTTGCTCGAATCCAGAAGATTGTAACCCATATCTATAAGCATGGGTTGGAAATTATAAAAGAGATCAAAGATAAAATAGAGTCAGACTGCACTTCTGACTACCCTGATGCTTTCTGGACAAGAGAACAATATTTTGTTGATCTACCTTATAGAGAAGATTATATTCCCAAACCTCAAAAGGCTTCTGCAAACCATATGTCTCCCAGTGAGTTAGAATATTGTCAAAAGGAGATAGCTGAATTAATGGAAAGGAAATTGATTGAAAAAAGTAGAAGTCCATGGGCATGTCCTGCTTTTTATGTAAATAAGCATAGTGAGCAGAAAAGGGGAAAGGCACGAATGGTCATTAATTACAGAGCTTTGAATGAAGCTTTGTTACCTCTCAGATTCCCTTTCCCTTCAAAAGAATTGGTATTTTCTAAAATTGGGAAATGTAATGTCTTTAGTAAGTTTGACTTAAAGAGTGGATTCTGGCAGATTGGTATTACTCCCAGAGATAGATATAAAACTGCCTTTGTGATTCCACAGGGACAGTATCAGTGGAAAGTGATGCCATTCAGATTGAAGAATGCTCCATCTGAGTTTCAGAAAAGGATGGATGACATATTTAAACATTTGCCATTTGTTCTTGTATATATTGATGACTTGTTGATTTGCTCTGTAGATATGAAGGCACATGTACAGCATCTACAAATTGTTTATGATTTGTTGTTTAAACATGGATTGGTGCTCAGCAAACCTAAGCTATGTTGGGCACAAAGCAAAATAGAATATATTGGTTTAATACTCTCCCAAGGAGAAGTAGAACTCCAATACCATGTCTTGAAGAAACTACAAGATTTCCCTAATGAGATTCTGGACACCAAGCAATTACAAAGATTCCTAGGATGTTTGAATTATATCTGCCAGTTTTATGAGAACCAAGCTAAGGATGTGCGGATTCTACAACATAGACTAAGTAAGTCCATCCCTTGGAATTATAAAATGACCCAAGCAGTCCAGATCATAAAGCAGAAAATCCAGAACCTACCCAGACTACATCTTCCAGATCCATCACTCAAAATGATATTAGAGACTAATGCCTCTAATTATACATGGGCAGTTGTTCTACTTCAAAAGAATGGCCCTAGATTGGAAGAAGTATGCATTTATACTTCTGGATGTTTCACAGAGACTGAGTCTAGATATCCTTCATCACACAAGGAAATTCTTGCTGTTAAAAATGGCATCAAGAAATTCAGGATATTTCTAAAACCTGTTCATTTTACTGTCAGAATAGATTTAAAACATATGAAGGGTATGCTTTCTAACCACAGGTTGCTTGAGCAGGGAAATAACAGAGTGCTGCGATGGAGTCTTTGGCTAGATGGATATGACTTTGATATTGAATACAAACCTGGCAAAGATAATTGCATTGCAGATCTATTGACAAGAGAAGCCTCACCAAAGAAAGAACAAGATAAAACTATCAGATGGCTTCATCCTCCCTGAATGCTATATCCAGGGAAGCACCACCAGGATTCAAATGGGTCTTGGTTTGTAAAGAATGTGAATACAATTTGTGTTTTGATTGCTTAGCTTGCTGTATAAAGAATAGTCCAGCTTGTTTAAGGATACTAGAATTTTGGGTAGATAAAACTAGTGGTTTTGAATCCTTCAGCAACTACTTTAGAGAACAGAGAGATTTGTTCAGAGGAATAATGACTGGTGGTCCTCACCAAGGACAAGTTTACATAAGCCTCTATACACCATATCTAACTTATATGGATTATTGTACTATACTTCATCAGATCAAGTATGATGGCTGTGTATGGATTACTTTTGAATGTGATCTATTCAAGGATCATTATTATTCATGGTCAGGATGGTTGTATCTTCTATTCTGGAATTATTGTCCTAGAGATGCAGACTTCTTCAATCAGACAGATAAAGAAGCCTTCAAAATATGGTTCCATGCAGAAGTATGTGAAGCTTCTCAACATGAAGCATGGTTTGTCTTCAGTTTATCCTTTATGAGCAGTAATCTCAAATATGTTCCATCAGAGTTTTCTGCACCTCCTTGCTACAAGATTGCCAGTACCTATTATGGTAATACTTGCGTCCCAGATAATGAACTCATTCCAGCAATGCAAGGGTCACCATTTTATAAATCATTCAGTGGGCTTCCACCTTTCTCTTCAGATCACAGTTCTCCACCATCAAGTCATGAGTATAACAGTGATTTCTCTTTTGATTCTGTTGCTGAACATAATATTGAAAACATGTTAGAAGCGTGATGGACCCAGTTGTCCTTCATTCGAATAAAGTTTGTAATAATTCTTGTCTATCGGGCTGACAGTGGTGTCCCGACGGTTCGTGGGTTCCGTGAACTCCACAATGTAAGAATATTTACTTTAGTCCATGTCATAGTACTAAAGTAACTAGAATAATAAGCTTTTGATCATGTCATCCGTAAAATCTATGATGGGTCCCCATATGGCCGAGCCTCTAAGGGACGAGATAACAGTTGTTGTCCATAGTTGCCCCATCTAAGTCTTTTCATGGAATCTTTAGTGACTGGCAGCTGCAGGTTTTGGCTGACCGGTAACTTACTAAGATTTGTTCTTCCGTAAAAGCTATTATGGGTCCCCATATGCATGCCTCCAGGATTTAGATAACAACCGTAGGGTCCACAAATGCCCATCTAGAGTTTCTCAGAGAATTTTAGTAACCGGCATTGCCATTAATATATGAGCTGTAAACTACTAAATATATGGTATAAATAAGACCACCTCATTTGATTCATTCAATTTGGTCGAGAGTTCTCGATAAGTGTCTCGAAATGAAAGAAAGGTGTATCCTCTTTGGTTTCACTTTGCCTTCGATCTTGTAGAGAGTGTTTGCCACCCATCTCAAGTGTATCACTATAAGGTCCCGGCCCACTCAAGTGCGCACTTTGCAAAATTGGTATCAGAGCCATATGTCATTCTAGTTTACAGAGGTTGTTATTATTGTCTCCGAAAAGCAGCAAAGACCCCGATATATCTCTTTGTATCTTGAAGAGAACAGCATGAATGCCCTACTTTCTCTCGTAAGTAATAAGATCTCGAGCAAAAGTGTCTATAATATTCATGCCTCTTGCATGAAGAGTCTGTAATATCTTATGCATCCAGCATATATTCTGTAAGAGTGAGACAAATTAATATAAATGAGTTTCATGGTTGTCATTTTGAGTGATCCTTGTGCCCGAAGACTGACAGTAGCACAAATCTCCTCGATAAATTGAAGTGATTCAATTCTTCACCAGTCTCCAAGATTGTTGTAGGACATTTATGTCGTTGTTGTTGCCGACACATGTATGCAGTCAGAAGAATAGGCATTGTTGTTGCGTTCATCCTTTTCCTATTTGTAAGTGAATCTTGCCTATTTATCTTTTGCTTACCAACAATATTTGAAGGATCTTGTCAGGAGTTTCAGTAATTCTTTAATGGCTTCTCAGAAGAATTCATCATCCCATGATCTGTCTACATTTGCAAAGTATAAACCCTCTAAGTGGTATAAGAAATTATTGAGTCAGTCTAGCCATAAACCCTTATATAATTCTCGACTATTAGTTCAGGAATATGAACCAGATCCTAATTGGCAAATGCCCGAAATTCCTTCTTCTGACATATACGATATTCCTATATTTCAATTCCGTGCTACTACTCTCATCCGCTATTGTTCTATAAATGTGCCTATCTCTCTCGGACAGTCTGTTTACCAGATCCCTTTAATTCAGCCTGAAGACATTGAATGGGGACTACAAAATGGCTATGAGTATATTCATATAGGACTTATCCAGTTTGGTATCAACCCTCTAGTCCGACCTGGCCTAGATACAAATGTCCTAACATGCATAATTGACTCTCGCCATAATACTTTCCAAGATGCTCTTATCTCTGGGTTCCAAGCCCCTCTTCATAACGTCCCTGTCTAGTCGTCTACATTGCCTCGCTACCAAGTATCCCTCCGTGACCCTTACATAAATTATTTATTACAAGCCTATGTCCAGTTTGCAGTCTTTAACATGGCTGAAGGATCCAAAATCGCCCAATTACATTCTTCTATTTTCTTACGCTTTGTTTCCACAACCATGCCTACTCTCAATCCCAAAATTCTCAAACGCGCTACGGCTGAAAGTGTGGTGGTTGGTCCAGGAAATGTTTCTCCTTTAACTCTTGGTTTCTGTCAATTAACAAAAATAGATGAATGGTCTGCAGATTATGTTCCTATTTCAGATCAAATCAAGCCTCCCATGCCAAAATAACTTTTTGTTGGAATGAACATTAAAGGACAACCTGTCTTAAAACATGGGAGATCCCAAAGTACTAGAATAGAGAATCTAGAAAGACAATTCTCAAATCTATCCTCTAGTACATCTAGATCTGATTCTGCTCGCCTTCCATCTCCTAACC
>SNQJ01S0148489.1:0-18863 GCA_010110895.2 Picea sitchensis | reverse complement strand
CAAGGTGAGATCCCAAAGATTGGGTGCTCCAACTCGTGAGTGGTGAAATCACGAGGAGCGAGGATAGCCATCGGATCTGGGTCACAGGAGGACTATTGGATCAGGAACCCCATTACGTTTTGCATGTTCGGGGGTTCAGAGGTTGAGAGGAGTTACTTTTGATTGCAAAAGTCGCGAAGTGCCGAGAGTCGAGGTACGAGTGTGGACGCGTGGCAGAACCACGAAGGTGGTCTCGGGGAAATAAACCGGCGGACACACGTCACCTTTTGGAAGGAGTCAAACACCCCGTTGACCTATTTCATCTCTAGTATTCGTGAGATAAGAACACAAGAGTTCGAAATTGGAACTCGTGAAGTCGCAAGTAGCGAGAACGCAAGGAGAAAAGTCAATGTCACCTCTCGGGATTTCGTGGAGGGAAGGTGCCAAGGTTGGACACTCGAACTCGTGAAGTGACGAGTTGTGAGAGGCACTGGCATTTAAGCCCAGGCGGTGGTCACACACAGAGGGTGTTGACAGAGAAGGAACCATAACCATTTCGCGATCTTAGGTATCGTGGATTTGAGAAAGAAGAGTCCTGAGTCACGACTCACGAACTCGCGAGATTGCGAACTGTGAAAAGGACTTGTGGATCGATAATTTGCAGATTCTAGTGGGAATCGAAAGAGCTGATCTGGATCAAGGGCACAGAGAACGATCCTATGAGCAGATCTCAGTCCGAGGGCTGATAGGATCTGTGTTAGATAGGTTGTTTGGACAGGTTATTTGTACAGGTTCGGTGCATGGTTGATGCACTTGTTCATGGTACAGGCTTTGTATAGGTTTGGTGCATGGCTGATGCACTTGTTCATGGTATAGGTTTTGTACAGGTTTGGTGCATGGTTGATGCACTTGTTCTTGGTATAGGTTTTGTATAGGTTGGGGCATGGTTGATGCACTTGTTTATGGTACAGGTTGATTATAGGTTGATTGGTACAAGTTTAAACCAGTATATCTCACAGTGATAGTGTGACAATGGTTCCATCATTCTACTTATATGTCAGGGTGGTTGGACGGGGCAAGGACAGGTGGTTGTAGCCACCTTTTGGTTGTAGCCAGATAACATAGGGGGTTGTAGCCAGATAACATAGGGGGTTGTAGCCTCCTTCTTGTTGTAGCCATAGAATTGGGGATTTGGAGCTTCCCTCAGGTTGTACCCTGAGAAACTAGGGGGTTGGAGCCTCCTTCTAGTTGTAGCTAGAAAACAAAGTAAGTTGGTGCTTCCAATGAATGTAATTCTTCAAGACATATAAGAAAAATCATTATGTGGTTTCCCTCTTTGGGTTTCCACATAAAACACTGGTGTATTGTGTATGTGTATGATTGTTCATTTGTTCATTGCTTATTTACTCTGCGGTTATTGGATGATAATGCTACATTGATATAACACTTGGATTATATGGTTAAAAAGGATTAAATTTCTCTATTATTGATTCACCCCCCCTCTCAGTAATCCAATAGGTATGTATTTCCTTTAATTTTGATATTATATGTTATAAAATTCTTTTGGATCCACTTTATTTTTCTCAAATATTCTCTAGAGACACTGCATCACCAAAATTAATCCGTCATAGTCCATCCTAAACTAAACCCAAAATAGGCCAAATAATTTACATATAAATAGATGTGACCTTCGGTAGGAAGGTTCACACATTTCATTGGCTTATTGCTAATGCAACTAATGGTATCTACTAGTTCACTGGCTCCTGCATATCTATCATTTTACAGTCTTACACGACTTTGTTACTCAAAATTCAATATCTTGATCTGATATCCTAGCTCTCACTTCCTATGACCCCTGATCTTATTTATTCCTTCCAATGGTTTGTAATATAGGTAGTGCAACCTACATTAGTTTTCTACTAAGCTGGCACACCCATGTCTTCAAGAAAAGAAAAGGGGATAATAATTCCCAAGTACACGTGTTGGAACATCCTTGAGTTAACTTCAGTTGTTTGGATCTTCTCTAGTTCCAAACGAAGGGGATAAATATAGGACCACCTTCACCACTGTTTCCTAGAACTCTTTTAAAGTGCATAACCATTGAAACCATTTGGATGGGAGTATTTGAGCTCTAGCAATGAGATATTGTTCATTTATTTGATCTAAACATTTTGTTCTAAGTTTAGATGAGTTGACTTGTAGTAATTACCTACATTTCTTCATAGTCATTGGCCTCAACCAATACAATTCTTGTTTCACTTAGTTTGGAACTGTAAATATTTGATCCATTTGATTGTCTAGCTCATTTATCTCATACAATTTATGTTTCCTAACTATTGGAGCCAAGGTTGTCTCCACTTCAACTTGTATTAGTTTCACCTTATCATTTTAGGGTGTCCATTGATGTCATTATTTCCCTCTTGATGTTTGACCAATTAGTGATTGATGGGTGTAATTCGATACTATACTTTGTTACAACATTAAGTTGTGGTCTTACCTATCCCATCTACTGTACCAATGGCTCTATACTCTCCACTAAGGCTTTTACTTGAGAATATCCTTGTGTGTGTTCTAAATGTAGTTCAATCTAAAGGTTAGTTGCTCGATGATGTAATCTATAATAGGATTCCTACAACCTTTCCAATAACATCAATAGATGTTCCCCTTTACTTATATCATTGACCTCTAAGCTTGTTGCTTGTATTATTGGCCACATGAGCATGATTTTCCATAGACCTATTCAATTTGATCTACCATTGTTGGAATGTTTTCCTTAATTTATATCTTTTGTTTGCAACATGGCCTAACTAATTTTGGGCAATATTCAATTCCCTTTATATCTATAAGTTGAGTTGCATTGCTCTAATGAGCTTGTTAACAATTTCCATGCCCAAATACTTGTGTGTCCTTATCAGTTCTTTTGAATATTACATGTATGTCTATATATTGTGAGGTTGTGGAGTGTAGACCCACCAAGGGGTTCATGTGTGATAGAAGTTTAATGTTTTGCATTGAAGTCTCTATGTGATTGTTTGCAACTCTTGTTTCATCCTCTCTCCCTATGGTTCCTAACTACAACAACATTGTAGATTCTCTCTTAGGTATCTATTGTGATGAATTGCATGATGTCATGGTTTTGTTAGACCTTATTATGTATGTATTCAACATACTTAGTATTTTTTTTATCACCTCAATTGTTTCCATTGATGTGGAATAGTTAAGTGTTTACTTAGTTCACACCTTTTATATGCATGTTGTCTTGTATTTCTCTCAGGTGTTCATGTCCCATTTATAGGTTGGAACCTCTATCATCTCTTTGATCATGTTATTTTACTTCATGCCTAGGATTCATCTCTAAATAAACCAACGTCTTGTTGGGATCATACTTTTTCTTAGGGTATTCATATCCATTTCCACCAATTGAAAATGAATTGACATTTCTTGACAATGTGGGATGATGTGTACACTTGACATGCATGAAAAACAACCATAGGGTTTCTATACATGCCAAATTGGCATGCACAACAACCCTATTGGTTGTTGTGCATCCCCATCTTAATTCCATCCCCACTTGAGTCGTTGGTGGTTTTGGATAGATTTTTAAGAAACTTTGGTGAAACTCTTGTCATCCTTGTTGTTTATCTTGTTCTTTTACACTAAGTACCTAATCATGGATGTGCACTCAATAGAGGAAAGGATCTCTTTCATTAGGAGGATAGGATAGGTTGTGCTCCTTTAATTTCAAGATTATAAGTTATAAAATTCTTTTGGATCCACTCTATTTTTCTCCAAGATTCTCTAGAGATACTGCATCCCCAAAACTAATCCTTCATATTCCAACCTAAAATAAATCCAAAATAGGAAAAATAATTTACATATAAATAGATGTGACCTTAGGTAGGAAAGTTCACACATTTCATTGGCTTATTGCTAATGCAACTAATGGTATCTACTAGTTTACTGGCTCATGCATATCTATCATTTTACAATCTTACACCACTTTGTTCCTCAAAATTCAATATCTTGATCTGATATGCTAGCTCTCACTTCCTATGACCCCTGATCCTATTTATTTCTTCCAATTTCTGTAATCTAGGTGGTGCAACCTAGATTTAGTTGTCTACTAAGATGGCACCCCCATGTCTTCAAGAAAATAAAAGGGGATAATAATTTCCAGGCACACATGTTGGCACATCCTTGACTTAACTTCAATTGTTTGGATCTTCTATAGTTCCAAATGAATGGGATAACTATAGTACCACCTTCACCACCTTTTCCTAGACCTCTTTTAAAGTGCATAACCATTGCAACCATTTGGATGGGAGTATTTGAGCTCTAGAAATGAACTATTGTTCCTTTATTTGATCTACACTTTTTTTCTAAGTTTGAGGTGAGTTTAGTTGTAGTAATTCCCTACATTTCTTCATAGTCATTGGGATCAACCAACACAATTATTGTTGCACTTAGTTTGGAACTATAAAGATTTGATCCATTTAATTGTCTATCTCATTTATCTCATACAATTGATGTTTCCTAACTATTGGATCCAAGGTTGTCTCCACTTCAACTTGTAGTAGTATCACCTTATTATTTTAGGGTGTCCATTGATGTCATTATTTCCCTCTTGATGTTTGACCAATTAGTGATTGATGGGTGTAATTTGATACTATACTTGGCTACAACATTGAGTTGTGCTCTTACCTATCCCATCTACTGTACCAATGACTCTATACTCTCCACTAAGGTTTTTACTTGAGAATATCCTTATGTGTGTTCTAAATGTAGTTCACTCTAAAGTTTAGTTGCTCGCTAATGTTATCTATAATAAGATTCCTACAACCTATCCAATAACATCAATAGAAGTTCCCTTTTACTTATATCATTGACCTCTAATCATGTTGCTTGTATTATTGGCCACATGAGCATGATTTTGCATAGACCTATTCAAGTTGATCTACCACTGTTGGAATTTTTTTCCTTAAATTATATCTTTTGTTTGAAACATGGCCTAAATAATTTTGGGAAATAATAAAGTCCCTTTATATCTATAAGTTGAGTTGAATTTCTCTAACAAGCTTGCTGAGAATTTCGATGCCCAAATCCTTTTGTTTCCTTATAAATTCTTTTGAATATTACATGCATGTCTATATATTGTGAGGTTGTGGAGTGTAGCCCCACCAAGGGGTTCATGCGTGATATATATTTAATGTTTTTCATTGAAGTCTCTATGTGATTGTGTGCACCTAGTGTTTCATCCTCTCTCCCTGTGGTGCCTAACTACAACAATATCGTAGATTCTCTCCTAGGTATTTATTGTGATAGATTGCATGATGACATAGTTTTGGTGGATCTTATTATTTATGTATTCAACATACTTATTATTGTTTGTGAGAAACTCAATTGTTTTCATTGATGTGGTATAGTTAAGTGTTTACTTAGTTCACACCTTATATATCCATGGTGTCCTCTATTTCTCTCAGGTGTTCATGTCCCATTTCTATTTTGGAACCTTTATCATCTCTTTGATCATGTTATTCTCCTTCATGCCTAGGATCCATCTCTAAATCAACTAAAGTGTTGTTGGGATAATACTTTTTGTTAGGGTATTCATATCCACTTCCACTAATTGAAAAGAATTATTAGTTTATTGTATAATGCAAGTCTGGTTGTGTATTTATCCCTGATTCCTTCTCATTCTCTTTGTTGTGGCTTCCACCTACCTTCTTTGTTTCCTCACCTACATTTTTGGTGTCATTGGAAATGTGATGTATCCTACATCATAGCTTCTATGGAATCTTGCATCTCCCCTAAAAATATCGTACTAGTGGGTTTAATTTGTTTTTTATCATCATAAAACATATTGAATAATGTTTTAATTGGTTGTTTGAGTTTCAGCCAAAACATGCAAGCCCTGCAACATCGTTGATATAATAGGGACCTTGGGAAACCAGTTCATTATTTTCACTATCTTCTTAAGTGCATGGGTACATGTATTCATGGTAATGGGGCCACTGATGATTAATTATGCTATTTTATGATTCCTTTAGTGACCTATTTTCTTCCATAAGTTTTGTTTGGCCTTTGCAATGTGTCCAACATCTGAAAGGGTGATTACAATGATTCAGTGACCCATATTGTCTATCCTTTATCATTTTGAATCATTGGTTGGTGTGCATGCCAATTTGGCATGCATAGTATCCCTATTGGCTGTTGTGCATGAAAATTTTGGCATGCACAACATCCCTGGAGCTCTGGTATTTGTTTGTCAATACTAAAAGAAAACATACCTAAAGAAATTTTATTGTTGGTACTTTTAATAAACTATGATTTATATTATGTGTTACCTATTATTATCCCAATTGTTGTTCAAAATAGGGATGGACTATTAGAAATTATAGTCTTTATAACCTATAGAAAATAATGTCAACTATAAATATGAATTGCGAGTCTAAAATATATTGAGTAAATAGGAGGAATATATGATTGCAATAGGAACCTATGATTGGTAAAAGTGTGCACATGTCAACACCCTAGGTGGCCATGTCACCTACCAAGTAGAATTATACCTTGTTTCTTTAGTGTATATGTAGAGGCTCTCTCTTTAGTTATGTAGAGGTTGGAAAGTCCTTTACTCCCCATACCTCTTCATGTTTGTGAATATTATAGTTTGGAGGAATCTCCAACTTGTTTGAGCCTTCTTGTACTAAAATCTCTGCATGATGGTGGCTCATACCCCCTTCTACTTTTCATACTTTTAAACTTTAAAATGTGTGGGGAATAGAGAAACAAGCTTTGCATAGAGTGAAAAGGTTACTCCTACTATCTCATGAACAAAGCTTCAATTTATTTTAACTTGTGACTTCTTCCTTGGTTTATTTATTTCAAGGTTTGATGGCTTAGTCCTTATGTGGTGCATGGAGCATGGATTGTAGAGAATCAAGCTCCCCTCCTCTGATCCATGTCTTTGTGTAGCTTAAATATTTTCATAAATTTCCCCTTTCACAAGTACCCCTACCATAGAAATTGTCATTGGATCCATAATCTCCCCCAAATTAGGAATACCTATTAGTAGCACGTTCATCCCTAATAGTGGTTTCCAATTTAGTATTATTTTCATCCCTCATGAAAAAATCCAAAATTTCCATCTCATTTTAATATTAAAAAAATTTATATCGTCAACCCTCATGTATTTGCATTTGAATTTCCAACCTTTCTATTTTGGGCACGATAATGTTTTGCCTTATATTTTGGTTTTATATTGTAGGAAAGTGTGCAGTAACAATGTGTAGGTCTATCTTAGCCTCTTTATTGTTGCTCAAACTTTTATGAAGTGACCAACATCAAGCAAAGTGTCCCTAGAATTAAAAACATATAGAATATCAAGCACATTGTTTCATTGTACAATGTTGGGGTTCCATATCCCAAGAATATGTCATGCAACCATTCTGGAACAATACAAGCATTTCTCATCAACATCTAGTTCTTCATAAATGTTTGTGTATGTAATTACAACCTCGATGATTCCATATTGAACAATAATGTTTTTTGGATTGCAAACTGAAGAATTTGGCCCTAGTGCAAGTCTCAATTGATGAATGCATGTCACCCAATACTTCCAATTGAGCATGTTTGGCATGTCAAGGCAAGGAAGGGCATGTCAAGGCAAGGCATGACATGGAAAGGAAAGGCCTGGCATGTCAAGGAAAGGCAAGGTATGTCATGTCAAGGAAAGGCAAGACATGTCAAGGAAAGGAATGGCTTGTCAAGGCAAGGCATGGAAAGGATAGGCATGTCATGCCAAGGCAAGACATGGAAAGGACATGCATGGCATGTCAAGGCAAGGAATGGCATGTCAAGGCAGGAATTTCAAAGAAAGGAAATTATTATCAAGGAAAGGCATGTCAAGGCAAGGAAAGTCATGTCAGGGAAAGGCATGACAAGGAAAGAAAGGCAAGGAATGTCAAGGCAAGGCATGGAATGTCAAGGAAAGGGAATGCATGGCAAGGAAAGGCATTGCAAGACAAGTCATGTTAAGGCATGGAAACACATGGAAAAGCATGACATGTCAAGGAAAGGTAAGACGTGTCAAGGCAAGGCATGGGTTTTCAAGGCAAGGCATGGATTTTCAAGGAAAGGCATAGCAAGGAAAGGAAAGCTATGTCAAGGAAAGGCATGGATTGTCAAGGCAAGGCATGGAATGTCAAAGAAAGGCATGTCATGTCAAGGAAAGGCAAGGCATGGCATGTCAAGGAAATGAATGTCAATGCAAGTCATGGCATGTCAAGGCATGACATGTCAAGGCAAGGCATGTCAATGCAAGGCAAGGAATTTCAAGGCTAGGCATATCATTTTTTTATGATCTTTACCAATGTTTATTAGAATTATTGAATGTTTTACATCAATGGAATGACATCTTAACTGTAACTTATTTGATATTTTATTACCATATGTGCACTTTGGTATGATGTAATATGATTATTGTTTCATTTCATATGTTGTAATATTAGATATATAACAGAGAAATTAATTATTGCATGAAATAAATAATAACTTTTCATTCTAAATGTTTGTTTTTGCAGAACAAGGATCTTCCAGAAGATTCGAGTCATCCTCAACAAATAGATCCATATCATGAAGTTGGGTTTGATGTTGAGATGGAAGATAATTCTCATGATGACACAAATACAAATGACAGATGTCATTTCCGATGCAAATGATGATCATGATGATCATGATGGTGATGATGATGTTGAGGCAGTTGCTGGTAGTAGCCAATGACATTCATGATCATATAGACTGCATCATGGATCATTTTTGATATATTATTATAAAGCCTCTTTTCATGGTTACTATCATATGTATCATTTTCACATCCTCCAGTACCATATTATTGAGTTGTATCATTTTGACATGTTTCATGTTGACTTATATCGTTTGGAAATGATGTATCATATTGACTTGTATCATTTTGTCTTACATAATTTATCATTTTTATTTATATCATTTGTACATGATGTATCATTTTGACTTATGTCGACTGTTGGAAATGTATCATTTTTAGATGATATTGATCTACTGGCATATATATTTGACTTTCAATTGTTTTAGTTATACATGATGATGATCTTATGAATATTGACTCATCAAGTTTTATATATTGAAAGTGGTTGATGATTTTTGGATGAATATTTATTATGTATGATGGCTTTGATTTACTGCTTATGATCGATGTTGTCAAATTCACTTAAAATGTAGATATTCAACTAACTTGTTTTAATTATAGATGATGATCATGTTATAATAATTATCTGATTATTTTATATATACTTGATGTTGTAGATTATATTTTGATTGAGATTTAATAAGTATAATGATGTTTTTAATTTGTATGGATGTTTGTTTCCCTAAAAAATTCTTTGTAAATGTTATCCTATAAAATATTTCAAATGAATTTATATGACTTATTGTATAATTATATAAGTTATTTAAGATGCATGATATATTTAACTAATTAAATTGAAATAAAACATGTTAAATTAATAATTGTAATCAAATCAATAAGAATTTTTGGAAGAAAGAAAGGAATCAACAATGGGAGCCAAATTGGAAGAAAAATTGGAAGCCACACCAGAAGAAATACTGGAAGAAAAACTGGAATCCAAACCATAAGAAAAACGGGAAGCAAAACTAGAAGAAAAACTACATGTAAAACTGGAAGCCAAACCAAAAGCCAAACTGGAAGCAAAATTGGAAGCCATACCAGAAGAAAAAATGGAAGCCAAAATGGAAGAAAAATTGGAAGGCATATCAAAAGAAAAATTGGAAACAACACCTGGTGCTATTCCTGGTGCCAAACTAAAAGAAAAAATTGAAGCCATATCAAAAAATTGGATGTAAAACGGGAAGACAAACCAAACGCAAAATTGGAGGCATATCAGAAGCAAAATGGAAGCAACACATGGCACTTAATTCTAGCTCTATTCATGGCGCTAATCCTGGCACTATTCCCGGCACTAATATTGGCGCTAAACCTGGCGCTATTCCTGGAGCTAATCCTAGTGCTAAACCTGGCATTATTATGGGCATTGTTTTTCCGGTGCTAATTCCGGTTCTAAAAATGGCACAATTATAAAATTACATATTGCGCCAGAAAAGGTGTCTGATTCATGGAGTAAAATACACTAAATTCTGACACTATTTTAGGCTCTAATTGCCTATTATGTTGTAGTGTTTGGACTTACAAATGTTGGAGTTACTTCACACACACCTAGGATTTATTTTTCCTCGGGTTTTTCCTTGTTTATTATTCATTATTAGTCACTATCCAGTCTCCTATATTTTAGGAAAGAATATTCCACCTGGAGAATATTCTCTCCAGTTGACACTTCAATGTGACTAGTTGAGTTGAGTCTAGATGATGCATTGGTTTTGTCATCATGTAACATTCGGATCATCACCATGCTAATGCACATTAACCTTGGTTTCATCACCATACTGGTGCATTATCCTTGATTCCTTGATCCACTCCTAACTACACTATGTTTCAGTCAGTTAACTGAAGACTGGTTGACTAGTTAACTCAGCTAGGTGGAAGTTCACTCTCGTAGCTTCCTGAAAGACTAGACTATGTGGAAGTTCACTCTCGTAATTGTTGTTGTGTGTCCATATTACACTATACCACCACTATGTTGCATTGGTTCTCCTCTAGTGTGAATTCATTGAGTTATACAAAGTATATCATGTGTAAATTATTCATTATTCATTACGGTTAATATAATTCTTCCATTCTTTTTCTCTTGCTTCTTCTTTCTTAATTTCTCTCTGCAAATGTGTGTAGTATTTTCTAGATAGATATACTCTGTGCAAGTTCAACACATTTACATGGTATCAGAACCGACGAAATTCTAAGCAAAAGCTACACCAAATTATTTTTGCAGGTACTGAAGATTGAAGAACGTAGAAAAGATGGAATCTATGTTTTACTCTCCAACAATACTTCTCACGTCTCATAACTATTTGGAGTGGAAGCCAAAAATTATGCTTGAGCTCATATGTAGAGGTTTTTACTGAATAAATATGGCAACATAAGTAGAGCTTGATTCCACCGATGAGAAAAACGATTTTCTCAATAGATAAGATATGACCATAGGATGTATCCTCTAGTTTATTTCTCCTGAAATTCTCCATCAAGTATATGATGACTCACAAGAATCAAATCCAAATGAATTATGGATCAGATCGGAGGTTCTATTTGGGAATAAAGAATATAGTTAATATTTCATGCAGGAGGTTGAATAGATAGAGCCAGAAGAGAATCCATTAGAAGATCAAGCCTCTTATTATGAAGAGTCTTCTACAAACGTATTTGCACAAATTTGTATTCCATTAATTGAATATGATGTCTACTCCATTTCATATTTTTTTTTGGAATTTCAAGTGGAATATATATGGCATGCATCTCAAGGGTCACATTCAGAGACTTTTCCATGCGCAATGCATGCATCTCATGAGACAAAAAGGGAGACACGCACATCAGACTCAACTATGATATTTTCTAAGAAAAATTTGCAGAAAATAAATAGGATTTTTGAATTCCTCTCAGGAAAATATCCAATTTCAAAAAAAATATCATCTGAAACGGAGTCCAGGAAGTGAAGTTATGATCATTTTAAAATGAACAAAATTTCAGTGCTTTTCTAGAAACGGCCGTAGAGTTTTCAAAGTTTCATCCAAACATTATTTGGATATTATTCATTAAAATAAAAGAATGTGGATATCTGTGTTCATCTCAATGGTGCATATAATTCATCAGATCCATGCTGACATCTACATCTTCAACAAAATCTTCAATGAGCAAAAACTTGCACAGTTGCGAAGTCTTCTTGGAGTGAAGGACAAAGTTGCTTAACAAATGTTTTTTGTTCTTTCTCATTTATTTTTTTATGAATTTTAATTTGAGGGGGAGGGTTCCCATGAAGTTTTCCCTCTTTCCTCACTTTATTTTTAGTGTATCTCTTGTATTTGGCTACCTAACATGGCCTCGTTGCCAGGACCCATTCTTTATTTTCACCATAGTGATGTTTAGGGGGGGTGTTGGAGTTACTTCACACACACCTAGGATTTCTCTTTCCTAGGATTTTCCTTTTTTATTAGTCATTATTAGTCATTATCCTGTCTCTTATATTTTAGGAGAGAATATTCCATCTGGAGAATATTCTCTTCAATTGACACTTCAGTTTGACTAGTTGAGTTGAGTCTAGATGTTGCATTGGTTTTGTCACCATGGAACATTGGGATCATCACCATGATAATGTGCATTAGCCTTGGTTTCATCACAATACTGGCGCATTACCCTTGATTCCTTGATCTACACCTCACTACACTTTGTTTCAGTCAGTTAACTGAAGACTGGTTCACTAGTTAACTTAGCTAGGTGGCAGTTCACTCCCGTAACTGCCTAAGAGACTAGACTAGGTGGCAGTTCACTCCCATAACTGCCTAAGAGACTAGAATAGGTGGCAGTTCACTCTCGTAACTACTGGTGTGTGTCCATATCACTCTAGACCACCATTATGGTGCATTGGTTCTCCTCCATTGCGCATTGATTGAGTTATAAAGAGTATATCATGTGTAAATTATTCATTATTCATTACGTTTAATGAGAGTTCTTCCATTCTTTCTCTCTTGCTTTTTCTTTCTTAATTTCTCTCCGCAAATGTTTGTAGTATTTTCTATCTATATCTATTATGTGTAGGTTCAACAAACTTACAACAAATGCACCAACCACCTTTATGTTCATAATGAATAGTATCCTTAGAAAATATTTGGAAAAAATTGTATTAGTGTTCATTGATGACATCTTGATTTACTCCGAGAATAAGGAAGAGCATGAGGAACATGTCAAAATAGTGTTGTAGTTGTTAAGGGAACACAAATTGTATGCCAAATTTAGTAAATGTGATTTCTTTAAGAAACGGGTCCATTACCTGGGCCATGTTAATTTTGAGGAAGGAGTAGAAGTGGACCCTGAAAAGATTAAAGCCATCATGAATTGGCCTACAACAAACTATGTGACAAAAGTGAGGTCATTCATGGGTCTGGTTGGGTATTACAAAATATTCTCACAATGGTTCTCAAATATTGGTCACCCAAACACTTCACTTTAGAAAAAAAGGTGTGAAATTTCTTTGGAAATCAGATTGTGAAGCTAGTTTTCAACAGTTAAAGTCTCTTCTAACAAATGCACCTATCCTAAATATTGTGAATCCAAATAAATATTTCTTAGTATGTACAAATGCTTGTAATCATGGACTTGAAGGGGTTTTGATGCAAGATGGACATTATGAGTCAGGAAAATTGAATGAACATGAGACTCGTTATGTAGCTCATGACCTAGAGCTTTCTACCATTGTGCTTGCTCTAAATATGTCGAGACACTATCTGTTGGGAAGAAACTTTGTACTCATGATTGATCACAGTGGAATGAGATATCTATTTGACCAACTCAAATATAATTCTATACAATCTAGATGCATGACCCTCATAAGTGAATTTTATTTTGAAATTCGACACATTAAAGGTAAGGAGAACGGGATAGCGGATGCACTTAGAAGAAGTATGCAAATCAATCACATGGCTACCATAAGCACATGTGAATCAGACATCAACAAAAGAATTAGAAAATCACAAGAAGAAGATGAAAAATTCAAGAGGATAAAAGAATACTTGGAACATGAGCCAAATGAGCCAAAGTAAAGTGGGTTCAGCTACTAGAGAACTACTTATTGGCCTACAAGGTAAAATTGTATGTTCCATGTTTATTTGACTTGAAGAGGCTCATAATGGATTAGCTTCATAGAATCCCATATTCTAGTAATCCTCTATATGAGAAAATGATAAAAACCACAAGAAAGTTGTATTATTGGTGAGGAATGAAAAAGTATGTAGTTCAGTACATTGTCAAATACTTGTAATGTCAATGGGTCAAAGTAGAAAACAATAAGCTAGTACGGATGTTGCAGCCCTTGCCAATTCCAAAATAGAAATGAGAAGTCATCTCAATGGAATTTATCACCAGATTGCCAAGGACAACAAAACAAAATGATTCAATCATGGTTGTGGTGGATAAATTGAGTAAGAAATCTCACTTTATTATGGTGAAATCTACCCACAAAGCAATTGAAATTACTAATATTTTTATGAAGGATATTTTTAGGTTGTATGGAATTCAAGCATGATCATATTAGATCGGGATGCCAAGTTCTCTTCAAAGTTTTGGAAAGCTTTGTTCACAGGTTTTGGGACTCAATTAGCATTTAGCACAACTTACCATCCCTAAAATGATGGACAAACATAGTGGGTAAACCGAGTGTTAGGGGACATGTTGAGGATGTGTGCAATGTATCAACCCAAGAAGTGGGAAGAGTACTTACCCTTAGTATATTTTCCTACAACAATGCCTATCAAGAGTCATTAAGGATGAGCCCTTTTGAGGCATTATATAGAAAAACGTGTAACATCCCAACCATATGGGATAATCCGATAGGACAAATCATTCTTGGACCAGACATGTTAAAGGAAATAGAACTGGAAGTAGAAAAGATACAACAAAATTTGAAAGTTGATCCGAAATTGATCTTTTAAAGACTTTGGCTAAGTTTATGCATGAGTTATTTTACCATTCATAAATTGAAGAGAAGAAGCAGTTTTAATGAAAGAATTGTGTAGCCATCATAAAGAATGCGGAATAGAAAATAAGCACTAAGAAAAAAAACCATAATGCCAATATTGTTAACGTAGTTCAGAAACGTTGCCTACGTCTTTGGGCCTTTGTCTCAGTGGGGGAGGCTTTCTTATTAATATTCAATGCTTCAAAAATACATCAGAAGTACATCAAATGAATTACAAAATTATTTGGTTGTGTTCTTCTCGACCTCAAGAATCCAGCACAACTGATGGCACTGAAAAAGGCTGAGCGTATCCCCTGAAAATGGCCTCCAAAGTTCGCTTCCTCAATGGCTTCCCTGCATAAAAATGGCTTAAGTTTCATAAACTCTTCATCATTCTACTATTATGAACCTCCCAAAACACATGCTTTGTTTATGTAGAATTTGAGCTAGGGGTCGAAATCCCAACTTCCCCCCTCTTACTGGGCTCTTTTTTGGCTCAGATCCCATTATCTAAGAAAAAATCCTCTAAAATCAGGCCCAAATTTGGTAAAATCCTCCAAATTTGGCTAATTTGCCAAATTTAGCATAACTAGTGTAGCCCCCAAATCTTGGGCTCCTTGTCATATGGCACCCCCATGTGACCAGGGCCCTAAAATTTCGACCTAGCCCACATTGGGAAAATTCGTATTGCCACATAGTGCCCTCTAGTTGGGCCATGTGTCACCCCCTGATTAGCCCGAGTCACGTCATCCTATCACGTCAATGTGCCCAATCATCCACCACGTCAGTGTTCATACTACCATGTCATATTTCCCAATCAACTGCCATGTCAGTGTCTGTACTGCCACGTCAGCCTACCCATTCAACTGCCACGTCATCCTCCGTACTACCACATCATCCTACCCAGTCACTTTCATATAGTTCCACGTGTCACTTCCATATAGTTCCACGTGCCACTTCCATACAGTTCCATGTGTCACTTCGTACAGTTCCACGTGTCAATTTAGTATAGTGCCACGTGTCAATTTTTTAGTGGTCCAAATCACCCTTGAAAATGCCAAATATGGTTTCCATGTGGCACATCCTGGTGTTTCCACATGTCCTAATGATGTCAGCATGATGTACTTCTGATTTCAACTGCCACGTCAACTATACGACCTTTGACCAGTTGATTTTTTTCCAGTCTAGGAAAAAGTTCACAATGCGATAACTTTCTCATATGGTGTCCATTTTCGGAAAAAAAAAAATATATACCACTGCAATTGGCATGACGAGCCCTACGTGATGGTGCTAGTTTCATCTAATTCCAAGAAATTTGAAATTTTGGCCTTCCTGGATCCATTTTGGATCAAAAGTGGCTCAAGAAAAGAAGAAAAGTTATGCACACAAGAACATAACTCAAAGAAAAGTGGGGGAACATGTGTATCTCTAGATCAAACCTAAGAGAATCCCCCTAAGAATGAGAACTTGTGTCAAGTTGGCACCGTGGTATTGTGGGACATTTGGATTTATTGAGAGAGTGGGGCCAGTAGGCTACGGGCTAGGCTTACCTCCCACAATGAAAGAACATGATGTTTTCCATGTATCTTTTCGTAAGAAATGTGTTCATGATGCTAATCAAGTAATTTATTGGTTTGTGATTCAAGTGGAACTCGAGCGAGAATTCCAACCCAACCCTTAATGCATAATAGACAGGAAGGAGGCCCTCCTTCATAACCAAGCCATCGCGTAGGTCAAGGTACAATGGAAACATTTTGTAGTAGATGAGGCCACTTGGGAGTTAGAGGATCCCATGAGAAAGGAATACCCATTTTTGTTCATTGATGTACATAATATTTTCATCGGTAGGTAGAAAATTGAGGATGGTGTTCCTTTAAGAAGGAGGGGAATGTAACACCCTTTTTTCCCCAATATGTAAATATATGTCTAAATATAGCCATGAGTCATGGCTAGTATGTTTAATGTTTTGGACCATGATGAACAATCAAAACGAAAAAATGCATTTTGATGCTAATGAAAAGAAATTGTTGATAGGTGGAGCACGTACACAAAAAAATGATGATAATATAGGGAAATGGTGAGGAAAATTTCCTTGCCAATTTAATATTCAAGAAAACCCAGATTACCCATTTTCCCAAAATTTCAGTTAATGGAGGAAGCTGGTAGTTGAACTACCAACTTCCACAATTATGGGAAAGAATGGGGAGTTGTACCATAACTTCCTTGCTTCAGAACCATTGGCAGAAAAGTACCTACTTGGAGACTATTGAATTGACCTCAAATTTGGGGAAAAATGACCCTTGATATTAGAGAAGTTGATGGACAGTAGAAGACCCACGAAGGGGAAAAGAGAAGGTGGATAAAAACATCTATGATGGATAGAAAATAGAGAAAAGTCAAGTTATTTGTGTTCTGGTAAGAAAATTGAAAATATATTCTCTAAACCTAGTTGATAAACAAGGCTGCACATTTTGGGTATTTAGTTGTGCAAGCTAACTGTTGTGACTCCTCAAGTCAAGAGAATCCCCCCTTGCTCGATGGAATTAGAGATATATATTTCTAATTTATGTTGGTGAAGGAGAGTGTCCTTCATCTTTTTACCTTTGTTAATGAGCAAGAATTTCCCTTATGGCATCATCTTTTGGCTAGGCAGTGTCGAGCTGCAAGGATAGACAAAAGATAAATGTGCCTATGGTTGGATGGAAAGAGGCTCACCCATCAACATTTTCCAATTTATCTTAAACTCTTTGATAAGTGTTTCAATGTTTTGTATTTCCATGATAAGTTCCTCGATACTATGGAATTCAAGTTCTGGTTATTCGAAGAATCGCATATTATGTTTAAGTAGTGAAATTGATGCTCAATGTGCATGGATGATTATAAAATATGGAGAGAGTCATGGAAAATATATTGTGTTGCTTTCCTATGACGATATCTATTTTAATGATGGTTGTAATTTATTATTTGTAGCTCTAAGTAAGAACAAAGTGTTGGTTGGGTATTCACGACCCATTTGCATGAATAAATCTCATGTGTTAGTAGTGAACACTAAGATGTTAAAGTCTTCAAAAAGAACATGAAAATAAAGAATGCATAATTTCTCTCAAATGGGTGTCGCTTCTTATAATATTGAAGTTGTAGATCAGTTATGGGAAGATGGCATGTCTCTAGTTAATGGTCAAACCTTAAGACCTTATTGGAAGGCTTAATTATTTGCTAAACAATTTGTGGAAGCATGGAAAAAATACCTTAACTTCCAGCCAACATGATAAGCTTGACAAGGGGGACTCTTGAAATGAAATATGGACCATAATTCTGGTCTCATGAGTCTAGGCTATACAGTTGAAGGGATATAGTATTCAATATGAGGAATGTGTGAAATAAAATGAAATAAGAAATTGTTTGTTTTGTATTTAATTTATGTCTTATAAATACATGGTAAGAATAGAATTGATCATTTAGGTTTCTGTGGTGAGAGATTTGTTTAGAAATTGTCGGAAGAACCACAGTGATTTTGATAGCTTGTCGACGTTTCAGATCCACAACAGGATCCATCTTCAAGACAAAAAAGGCTGAGGAAAAATAAGAGAAGAACCCTTAATAAATAATGATGAGGAGGGTGGAAAATTAAGGTCGGTTAAGTGAAACCCTAGGTTTGAGGAGATTTTTCAAAAAATAGGTATTTGACCATCTGGTGTTAATATTATTAATATTAATTATATGTTAATTATAGGTTAAATTTAGGGTTAATTTAATGAGGTGGCATTAATATTATTATTGTTATATTAGTGGTCGGCTGAGTGAAACCCTAGGTTTGAGGAGATTTTTCATTTAATAGTGATTTAAATATAGGTTAAATTTAGGGTTGACCATGTGGTGTTAATCTTATTAATATTAATTATATGTTAATTATAGGTTAAATTTAGGGTTAAAAGAGGTAGCATTAATATTATTATTGTTATATTAGTGGTCGGCTAAGTGAAACCCTAGGTTTGAGGGGATTTTACCAAAATAGGTATTTAATAGTGATTTAGTTAATTAATGAATTAAGTGGTTTCATTTGATAACCCGATGGTGTTAGTATTATTAATATTAAATTTTATGTTAATTATAGGTTAAATTTTGGGGTTAATATAATGGGGTAGTATTAATATTA
The DNA here is from genome assembly GCA_010110895.2 of Picea sitchensis. NCBI lineage: Eukaryota > Viridiplantae > Streptophyta > Pinopsida > Pinales > Pinaceae > Picea > Picea sitchensis. The sequence goes on along the minus strand of SNQJ01S0148489.1, from coordinate 59 downwards.
TTATAGTTATATTAGTGGTTTAATTTGATAACCATATGGTGTTAATATTATTAATATTA
>SNQJ01S0148488.1:43136-55222 GCA_010110895.2 Picea sitchensis | reverse complement strand
ATATATGAGGATTCTATCGTCTTACTTGTTGTATGTACAAAGTGTGATTGGATTTTATAAATGTCTCAAATGTCTGTCTAACACATAATTAGCCAATGAATCTATTAATGTATTTAGACATCTTGGAATGTGTTGATATTCAATGTAATCAAAATGACGTTCCAAGAGGTGGATTCGTAAATATACCCTTAACAACGCAGGACTTCGAATGGAATAAACATTATTCAAATGTAGGACTACTAATTGTGAATCGATTCATACAATAAGATGATGAATTCCGAGTGAAACAACGTCGGTCAATAATTTGATGACTTCATTGTATTCCACTATATTGTTAGTTGCACGACCAAGGCAAACACCATGTAGACTAATCAATTCATCTGTAGGTGCATAGATTTCCCAAGCAACAGACGCTAAGTTTTGAGTACTGCGACTAGTGCCATCAACAAAGTCAATGTAAGGTAGTGAAGACACTGACATCTAGAAATGAATCACAACACAAGGTAAGCAGCTGCAGGTCGAAACCAAACAACGAAAAAACACACAAGAGTATGATACACTAAAAGCACAAGCACTCATGCAAAAATGTTTTAAGCATAGTACTTCTTTAAGTAAAGCCCATTTCTGGTTTCACTCAAAGGGATTCCATCACAATCTACTAGCTCATAAGCTCCCTTTTCCAATACTTGTTTGATAATATAAGGACCCCACCACATGGGCTTGAATTTACCGGCCCCTAGCAAATCAAGATCTTGCTCATAAAGAAGAACTAGATCTTCTTCAGAAAAAACACGTAGCTTGAGTCACATGTTTTTCATATTGGGATTTAGCACGTTTCTTCTAGGTTTCAATAACTAAGGCGAAATCACGATGGGTTTCGTCTATTTGCATCAAATACAAAAGACGTTCCTCTTCAATAGAGGTGTTAGGGAGAAGTTCAACGACTAGTTTCAAAGATGGTATCTCACATTTAATCGAAACAATTGCTTCGATACCATATACTAACTGGAAAGGTGTGAATCCTGTGGCAGACTTAACAGATGTCTGGTAGGCCCATAACGATGAGAAAAACATCGTGTGCCAATTTGTCTTATGAATTCCTATCATCCATCGAAGCATAGTAGTGAGAACTTTGTTGATTGCTTCAACCTGGCCATTGGCTTGTGGATAATAGGGGGTTTAGTTTTCATGGCGAAGACCCAACTTTTCAGTAAGTTTAGACATCATAAAATTTCGAAAATGACTACTGTGATCAGTAATGATGGCTTGAGGGACACCAAACCTAGTAATGATATGATTGAATATGAACAATGCTACAGTTCTCTCGGTGTTATCAAATGTAGGCATCGCCTTGGCCCATTTAGTGAAATAATCCACAAATACAATGATGTATCCATGCCCCCCGATCGAGTGAGGGTTACATGTCATGAAGTTAATGCCCCATTTGGAAAACAGACCAACGAAAACTACAGGGTGAAGAGGAGCAGGATGAGATCAGATCTTATGATTATAAGTTTGACAAGCATGGAATTTCTGGACGGCAGTAATGCAATCCTTAAACAAAGAAAGCCAAAAATAACCAGCTCGTAAGATATTTTGGGTAGTGGCATATCCAGACATATGACCACCACACGATCCAGAGTGATAGTCATTCAAAGCTTTCTCAACTTCATCGTAAGTGAGACATCGTCGAAAAATGGAATCAATACCACGACGGTAAAGGGTATCACCAAGGATGATGTATTGATGGGCTTGATACCGTATACGACGACGATCTATACTAGTAAGATCAGGCCGGAAATTTTGAGTCTAGAGATAGATGATGATATCTCCGTACCATATGTCATCAGAACTGATCAAATGGAGGGATTCGTTGGGTAAGGAATCCTCTACCACATTTTCTGTCTCAGTAGAGGGAAGGTCACATATCAGTTCGACAAAAACCAAATATTTCTTTGACTTAGCACATTTGAACTCTAAGTCAAACTCATGGAGAATAAGGATCCATTTGGAGTACTTTCCCCCCAAATTTTTTTGAGTAAGGATATGTTACATGGGGTTGCAATCGGAAATGACGATGGTTCTGCAAAATAAGATATAATGACAAAAACGTTGAACAACTTGAACAGCTGCCAAGGCCAGTTTCTCCACATGTAGCTATTTGGTTTCGATAGTCGTAAGACTCCGACTCAAATAGTATATCACATGTGAATCATGTGAATCATCCTCCTGGATTAATACCATAACAATGGTAGAGTTCGAAGCAACTAAGTAGAGGAAGTAATCTCAACTATAGTCAGGTGGAAACAACAGTGGTGTACGGGTTAAGGCAAGTTTCAAAGCCTCAAAATATTTGTTTGTAGTATCGTACCATACAAACTCGTAACCTTTCTTGAGTAGCTGAGTGAATCCTTTCGTCAGTTCAACGTAATTGGGGATGAAATGACGCAAAAAGTTTTCCTTCCCTTGAAAACTTTGGAGTTGACGTAGTGTGGAAGGAGGAGGTAGATTAAGAATAGCCTCAACCTTCAAGGGGTCTACTCGAATCTCGTGTATTGACATGATAAAACCAAGAAGTTGGCTGGACTCCACACAAAAAACACATTTGTGCGGGTTCAAACGTATGTGATAATAACGACAACGCAGGAAAATGGCTCGTAAATGTGCCGGGTGATCTTGACGATGCATGGAATGCGCCGGTAGATCGTCTAGATAGGGTTGTACGATGTGCTTAATATCACGAAAAGCGTAATACATAGCGCGTTGAAAAGTCGCACCAGCATTCTTGATACCAAAAGGTAATTTCCGGTAGGAAACAGTTCCCCAAGGGAGAATAAAAGCAATCTTGTGTTGATCCGCTGGTAAAATATTAATTTGATTATATCCGGAGAAACCATCCATCAAGGAGAAGATTTCACTCCCATCACAATCGTCAACGATCTGGTCAACGCAAGGGGTTGGATAATTGTCCTTAGGACAAGATTTATTTATATCCCTATAATCTACACAAACTCGAATAGTCCCTTGTTTCTTATTTAACAGAACTAGATTGGATACCCAATCAGTCAAAGCCACGGGATAGACAAATCCATCTTTAAGAAGTTTTTCAACTTCAATCTTGGTAGCAAAAAATTTGCGTGGATGTACTGGGTGAAGTCTCTGCTGAACAAGTTTAGCATCTGCGTATGTCTTAATCTCATGCACAATGATATTAGGATCAATACCTGCCATTTCTTCATAACTCGAGGCAAATACATCACAAAATTCTTGGAAAAGGGCTTTATACATGTGGACCTCATCAGTAGAACATGAGGCCCCGATATGAACATTCCCCATGACTCCGGGTTTAATATCTATGTTAAGAGGAATGTTAGGTGAAATGTTACTCAAGTTCCCTTCATACAAAACATCATGTGTGGACGCAGGAACGAAAGAAATAACAACAACGGTCGACAGAGTCGAAATCCATTGGTAGCTCTCTATGGTATCATGTTCTAGGAAGAGAATGGAGCGATGATGCCCATCGTTCCATGGAGTATCTTCCATAAACATGACTGACATGATCATCTCATCAGTAGGAAATATCACGTGGAACGGATCAAGAGATGAATCACAGAGAGAAGGAGGAGAGGGGGTTTCTGATTGAATACCTTGATAAGTGGATTTGACCAAACTTAAAGGCATTATGTCACCATAACGAAGGTAATCACCAGAGCTAGGTACTACCCATGGGTCATATGACTTAGGGGTTTCATGAACAATGGTTGAGATCATGTTAATTGAAGTGACAAAAGGAGGAGGCATATCGGGTGGTGGGATTGGGAATGTACCCATCAAGGTTGAATCTTTTAAAAGACCCACGTCGACATTCTCGTAACCATGATGTGTCTTCGATATAAAAGGTACGTTGCTAGTACGAGAATTAGAATTAAAGAAGACCAATTGGTCAACAGTAACGACCTTTCCTTGGTGCGGGAAACATAACACATGGAAAATGGTAGACACAACTGCACGCATGGAATCAATCCAACTACAACCAAGTAAAATTTTATAATCAAGAGGTGTATCGAAGACCTCAACCTCGACATTGACCGATTTACCTTCCAACGTAATAGACAACAAAGGAAGAACATTGTAAGGTTTAAAACCTATACCATTGAAATACTTAAGGGTATTATGTGACTCGGTAAGGGCATGAGAGCCAATAGATTTCCAACACGTAACAGACATAACGCAAGTCGAGGCTCCTTCATCAATAACGGCTCTACAAATATTCTTGTTTTCAACAACAACTTGGATCCAAAACACTAATTGAGGAGGAAGCCTTGGAATGTGATATTCCAAGTCAAAGATTATCAGATTGGTATCTGTGGGGTCAATTCCACCAATGGCCTTTAACAACACCTTTCGTTGAGCATGACAACTTTGAAGGACTTCAAGAGAGGACATCGCAGAGGGTGCTTGCGTAAGGTCTTATAGAATACTGTAGTTTTGGGAAGCACGTGCGTAAGGATTGAACACATAATTTTGAACAACGCCCTTTGGAGGAGGGCGAAGAACTGTATTGAGACCCAGTCGTTCGAGATGAAGAGGACCGTTTGGAGGTAAAGTTGGGGGAGGAGGTTGAACCAATGAAGGTGGTATATCATCAACTTTCTCCTTCGATGGAGAGTAATCTTTGGCTCGAGTTGTGACTGCAACTTTGTTCTTTTTAGATTCACTAGTACACATAAGGACATAGGATGAGGTAGAAGGAGAAGCTTGGTCATGAATGACCAGTTGGGCCTGCTGCTGAGAAGGAAAAGGTTGTGACAAAATGATAGGTGTAGGAGGCTTCTCGATCCGTTGGAGGAACTTAGTAACCTCAGCACGTCGTGGACAATCTTTCGTGTAATGATCGTCACCGCAAATAAGGCAAGAGTAACGAGGTTTACATTTATCTTTCTCATCAACATGTTGCATTTTGGACTTCTCAGATTGCATATTATTATTTTTGTCCTCCTTATTCTTACCCTTCCCTTTCTTTTTATTTTTGTTTTTCCCAGTAGGTGTGGATTGAACCGAATTAACTTCAACAGTCTTGCTGGAGGAATGAGTAGGAGTAGGAGTATTTTTTACATTAGAATTATTAGATTTTGGATTGGTGTGACTGGCTTGTGGAGACTAAGTCTCAGCATGGAAGGTTCCAATCACACCATAAACAACATGAGAATCTACTGGATGTTTCGGGGTAGGATTTGTGGAAGGACGAGGAGCATCAAGGCTTAAGTCATAGAGCGTGCTCATTTGTGAATAAACAAAATCTAGATATTGAGCATGACTAATCATGTGTTATTCAGTGGAAACACCGCCCATGGAAGCATCGTGGGTTATAGGCCCAATGAGTGATTTGGTAAACCACTCCACCAATAGTTGATCAGGAAGGGGAACTTTGATTAACCGTCTCCTCCTCCTCCACTCATGGAAGTGATCAGAAATATGGGTGGAAGAAGATTGTTTAAAAGAACTCAAAATTTCGGTTCCTGTCTCATAATGAATAGGCAACTGGTAATGTGTTAGAAAATCCATGGCTAGGGTATTAAAGTCATTAAAAAATCCTCGCGGTAACTCAATGTACCATTTTGCTGCCGAACCTGTGAGAGTTCGTTGGAAAGGTCGTAATCTAATGGAGTCGTCCATCAATGAGTTGGACGAACACCAAAGATGGAAATTCATAACATGATTATTTGAGTCTTCTCCTGCTCGACTTTCAAATTTAGGAATGTTGGATAGTAGTTTGGCCGATATGATGGGCCAATAAGGAGAATGTAAAACAAGATCATTCAAAATCCTAGACAAATCCGGAAATCCAAAGTGGATAGGAAAGGGAATTGTCGGTTCACTTGAGGAAACTGGTAGTTCTGAGGGGGAAGCCCCGTAGGTATACTAGTAGGACCATAAGAAGTCTGCAGATAATTAGATTGTCCTGACAGATTCAGTTGTGGAGGATTTAGAGGAAGATAGCCCACATGGTTGGGTTGATTAGGTATGTTCCCTTGGAAAGGAACAATAGATTGAAACTTTTGACCCCAAGTGGGATTCAAAGAACTTGGATACGGTTGACCGAGGTTAAGGGGTACAAAAGAATTAACTTGAGGATGTTTCTCCCAAGACAATTGTAGATTTCCTTGGAAAAGAAGATTCCAAGGTTAATATTGTAACACATGTATGTTTTTTCCATAAACTGGGTTATGGACTCTAACTTGAGGTTGCCCCCCAATTTGAGATTGTCCCCCAAATTGAGGTTGCCCCCCAGCTTGAGGATGACCTCCAACAGGAATCTGGAAACCAGAAGTGACATAATGACTGGTGTCTCCAACTGGATTGGAGCCACTAGGGACAGGACGATGAGATCCTCCTAACAAAGGTGGACGAGGAACGTAAGGCCCTTCAGAGAGAACTTGTGCAGGTGTAGGAACAAACTGACTCGCAACATTATACCTAGGAGGAACAAAAGGTCCATACCCTCTGGATGGATTCTTGGTAGGGATAACAATGAAATTATTCAAAGCTTTATACCCAGGAGGAAGTGATGGATTTGGCCTAAGAGGAAGTGGCGTTATGATATGAGCTTGAGTGATAACCACATTTCCCGTAGAAACTGTGGTAGCCTATGGGACCATAATATAATGGGTCATATGGAGAGGAAGAATCGAGTTAGAACCAACCAACAATTGGTCTGAAATGATGATGAAACTATTGGTAGTACCAGTAAAATGGTCCAAAGGTACCGTATAGGTAATAGACATCTCAGGCCTTTGCGATGCCATAGGTTGATTAGGACTCGCTCCTAGGTCGTCGTAAAAATATTGTACCGTCAAAGGGGCAGAACTAGGATTAAAACTTCCGACAGTGTGAGCCAGGGTCCTAAATGATTCACTTTGAAAAAGTGGATCCTCTACTCCAGATCCAGCGTTACGTCCGGTAGGTACTTCAAAACTTTCGTCGACAACGAGTTCTCCTGATGAGTTCATTCGGAGCATACATGGATCTCGTACAACACTCAATAGTGGATTGACATGGAATCTGAATGATTCTAAAGGATCCAAAATAATTTTGAATCCCTCTAAAGAGTGTGTGCTTCCAACCTCATAAGCTACTTCATTATTGACTACTCCCTCAGGAGAGCCTTCTGGTGAATTAGGAAGCAAAGGGAGGTAAATTTCCAGATCTTCCGGGGGTATCCATTTCATCCTACGTGAACGACGAAGGCTGATGTTGGCTGAACCAACTAAAGAATGAAAAAAATCTATGGCCAACTAGAGAAAGAAACAACACTCACTAATAAAATCTAGAAATCAAACCAAGCAAACAAGCCTTCTTATTTCGAAGTCACTAGTTGGTGATGAAATCCAATGTTGTGAAGTCAAGACAAGAAGGGGCTATGATAAAGTGGGTGGAAAAGTTATGTTGACGACTTTCTCAACGGACTTACACCCTGGTGCAAGCTCCCACACATAATCGTGAGTATACCCTCCAAGGAGCCCAAGTGAATTTGGCCAACGTCGATTCTAAATACCGTGAAGACTTACCCCTCCACAGTCACCTTGTGTAAAGACCCTAAAGAGATAGGCTACTAAGGTTACCAACTACAACAATGATGCCTAAGGAAACAATCAACAGTCTGATCCACGCGCAAAGGCAGGGTATCTAGCCCGAAATCAACTTGAGAGACTCCCACACATAATTGTGGGTATACCTTCAAGTGACCCCCAATAATACGCGCAATCTCTACACCAAGACCAATAAAGAAGGTCGAGTAACTCTGGAAGTCTTAATGCGACCTCAGGTTTGACCCTTGTGTGAGAAGGGCTTCCCAGGACAAAATGTAGCAATTGGATTTGAACTCTCCCTACCACAAGATACTACTGTATGTTTTGATGCTTTGGAGAGTGTGCCTTACAACCTATTCCAAAGCGCTGTCCTAGCTAATTTTGGTGAAAAGAATCCCTAGAAAATAAAAGTTGCTAATAAATTTTAAATTTACGCTGTATTTTTTAGGCTAATGTTTACTCAAAAGGGAGATGAAAATGAAACTGATGATGTTGTGACCTTGACCCAATAAAATGCAAAAAGAGATGAGTGTGCAATATTTCAATTCAATGAACTCTAATTATAGTAGGCAGAAGGTATTCTTTTGAAGTACAAAAGGCTACTAATTGCAATTTCTTTAATTTCGAATGAAGACAATTCCAAATAATCATGAAGTACAAAATTTTCCAATTCTTCTATTTAACAAATATTTCGAATGTAAAAATTTTATTACGAAAGATTACTAAAAAGAATAAATGAATTCAGTTCTTCCTTTCCAAAACAAAATCAAAGATGTAATGACAAAAGGAAAATCTAATCGAAGAAAATCAAGACATTCTCAACAGAATTCCCAAATCAAACTTGTAATGTAGACAATATATATATATATATATATATAAGAACGCCTTTTGTCAAATGCAAACAAAAATGTTTCTCAATCAACAAACAATTTGAAAAATAAAATGAATCCAAAACTTCAAGTAAATCAAAGACCCTTTGTAGGGGTGGCAGGTGAGGGGGGAGTCATATTTTATTCCGAGGGAAAAAAATTGACCGATTACGCCTAGGGACTGGGCATGACGTTAAACAACAAAGCATAGATCCTTGCCGCATATATGGGACTCAAACTAGCCCAGGACCTGCGCATTCAAGCTCTAACATTTTTGGGGGATTATGAAATTGTCATAAAGGATTTGAGAGGGATGCCCAGATCGACAAAATCACCTCCCCAAAGCATATCTGCGACAATCAATTCATATAAGAAAAAATTCGTTTGTCTAAGCTTCTATCATATTTTGCGAAAGCAAAACACAGAGGTAGAAAAAATGGAAAAAGCTTCCAAAACTCTAGAACAAAGAATTCTCCCCACTAATCAAACTCTCTCTAATGTTTGGCTCCCCTAAAAGAACTCGGTACTGTACCACCCCTTCACCAACAGGATCAAGGCCTCATCACTCTCCTCCCCTCGTCACTCTCCCCCCTCCATCCCCTTCCCGAAACTTCCCCCCTCTCCTCTCATGTCCTGTCCTCTTTCCCCACTCCAGGCACACAACACACAGTCGACCACGTGCTACGCTCTCCATCCCCATGCTCAACACCCCCCACCCCATCCCCTCCCTCCCATCGCACACAAACTCCCTACTTAAGCAGTCCTCTCTCCCATCTCTCTGGACGACCATATACACTCTCCTTGCGTCATCTCAGGCCTCGCACCAATGGACTCCCCCCACTTTCTCGTGGGTAATCATGGATACCCCATTTTTTAACAGCCTATGGAGGCCTTCCTCCAGACTTGCCCAGACTCTCAGCAAGTGCCCTCACATGTTTGAATCCCTTACTCTCCTCCCCCTTCCCCCCTCCCGCGGCCATGCTCTGCTCACCCTCTACACCCTCCTGGCACACAACACAACAATGAGCCGAAGCAACAACGACCAATGCACCTGCCCCATCTGTGCTTTGGAGGAAATGCGGGGACAATTCCAAGGACTACAGGTTGAGTGTCGTAGAATAGATAACTAGGTGGACTCTAGGCACAGGGAACTTCAGCAAGAAAATCGATGAATTAAGGAAACCGTGGCTGTAGTCCAAAATCAAATGCAAATATTAGAACAAAGGCACAACTAGGAATTAACCATTGTGTTGCGAGTAAATAAGAATAAAAGGTAGCTCAAAGAGCTCAACCAGCTCCCTCCTCAGCATCTCGTTCGCTCAGCAGGTACAGACGAGTCTTGGATCCCCTCCACCTTCCATTCAGTGGCCAACAATCAGCATGATCAAATAGCCCCAGGATTTTTTGATCGCGTCTGGGACGGAGCAAACTAGCAGTATGGGGACGTTGATCAAGCTGAGGAGAACAATGTGAGTGATGAAGCAGGCCCCTCTCATCCTTAGCACATGTTTTTATGAACTGTAAATACCAGTTTTTGTTGCATAGTTTCATAGCCATTTTTACATGGCAAGTCTGTAGTGCATACAACACAATAGTTATCGGACGCACTGCTATAAGAAATATGATCTGTACTCTCGTCACTAGTAGAAAAATAAACCCATAGTCAACTCTTTTTTGTAATATGTCCAATTTTTGATAATATACAAATACTCATTTCTGTTAAAAAAAAATCAAAGACTCTTTGTTGAACAAGTACCCAGATCAGGATCTAGATATTATATCCTTGTGACAAAGATCAAAAGAAAAAACTTGCAAAATTTCAAAGAAATACTTTCAATCACTGAAAACCAATCAAAAGCAAGCTTTAAACTCAGGAATCAATCAAACATGGGAAGCAGAAGTTCACCCTAGGCAACTAAGGAAAATCTGGGTGAAAAAAGACAAATTGACTCACTCCAACAAATCCTACAGGAGTTGTCGCAGGCTGGCTGTGGGACACAATGCGACGAACAAAGGTCGTTGCAGGCTACCAATAGGACACAATGCAATGTCGATGCATTGGAATGCATAATCAGGGTGCAATTCCTGAAGGTCGTCGTGGGCTATATAAATGGTACAGTGCGACGATCTCTGTAAATGAGGAAAAAATGGAAGAAAGACAAAAAATCTAACTGAACTTTTAGACGTAGGGAGTCCAGATGGATCACCCACAGACTCACAGAGTGAATTTCATCACAAGAAGGCAGGCTAAAAACAAATGGGAAGAAAAAAAAGAAGAAGGAATTCGTATCCCCAGTATGGTCGCCAATTTTTTTATGGGATTAATCGATAAATGCAGACATAAATAGATCTCCCTAGATCCACCCAGATCTAGAACAAAACAGAACAAAACATGATGCTTTCCCTAAGCTCTAACTATTGAGTTTACTAGTTAACAAGAGATAGGAAACATACCTTTTAAATGTCGTTTCCTCTTGCCATCGTCATCCTAGCTCCACTCTGGTGCTCCTCTGATATTGAATCTGTAAGAGAACACAAGCCAACCAAAGTGAAATCAATCCAATATACTCAACAAGAACCTATGTATGTGATCAAGGAATCATACAATAAAACAAGACAAGTTTTATGGGAAATAAACATATCACTGTATCATATTAAAATGAAAGTGGAGATTACAACCAAAGCCTTGATGTCGCAAGGTCCCCTTTCGATGGTCCTTTGCTCCAACACACACACTTGCTCCAATATTGAATGAAGAAGATCCACAATAACTTGATGAACTGAAATGAGGCTCTCAATCTAATGCAAAACTCTCCATACAATCTTAGCCTATTCAACCTTATCCTTTTCCATGAGAGATCCTGTAACATACCCACTACCTAAATAATAATATTTTCGTTCTTCCTCAAGGAACAGAACCCCCGAAGTCCTACAGGGGTCTAGTGCAGGCTAGTTCTTCCTTGTTCACCTCCCTGTGATCATGGGTTAGGACCACAGGTCAAACGAACCAGGCGCCTTTCACTACTCGCGACCTCGCGAGTCGTGAGTCAAAGACCCTCAAATTTTCTTCACAAATCACCGATACCCGAGATCACGAAATGGGTATAGTTTCCTTCTGTCAGCGTCCTCTACGCATGACCACCAGCTAGGATAAACTCTAGCTCCTCTCGCTATTCGTTACTTAATGAGGTCAATGGTTGAACTCTCGCTCCTCCCTTATGTGATCCTCCGAGACTTTAAAGTCAACTAAGGTTGACCTTCCCTTCGCACTGCTCGCAACTCGCCCCTTCGCGATTTGTAGTGTCGAATCTTGGCACCTTCCCTTCACGAACCCTCGAGAGGCGATATTTAATTTTCCCTCTCGCGTTCTCACTACTCGTGACTTCGTAAGTCCAAGTGTTGAGATTTCATGCCCTTCTCCTACGAATCCCCGAGACACGAGGAGTCAACGGAGCATTGACTCCCTTCTCTAGGCGATGCGTGTCCACCCGTCAATCACGCGGGCCCCACCTTGAAGTTTTACCATGTGTTCTCTCGTGCTCGGCTCTCGGCACTTCGCTACTCGCAACTTGGAGCACCCAACCTTTGGGCTCTTACCTCACGAACCTCCGAGATAGCGAGATCC